>ML843376.1:18376-38682 GCA_009831015.1 Picea engelmannii
ATATATATATATATATATATATATATATATATATATATATATATATATATATATATATATATATATATATATATATAGATATATATATATATGATCATGCATTTTCATGGTTGATGTTTATGTCTTGATTGTGATTGTTGGTATACTACATTCATGAGTTGTATGCTAATAAAAAAATGTTGTGATGTTATGATATGTTATGGGACTTAAATCATGTGTTGTATATTTGTATGTGCATTTACATGGTATCATTCTAACCATGATATTTGGATCATAACAATATTTTGTTACTAACATGTGTTGAGGTGTGTTAGGGTAAGCAAGCACATGAATAACTTTGGCAAGGGAGTTGTCAATGATATGAGGCCTAGAAAGGAGGCCCAATGCCAGATTATCATTTGCTTTAAATGATTGGTTAATTGCAATTGCACGGTGTATGGTATGCAAAGTTAGGAGCCTATGTTGCATTATATGTTTGATCTAAATGACATGATTATGATATGCAATGATATAAGGATATGATAAATATGAATGATACAATTAATCAATCACCTGGTATGTTGATACATGTGTGCATGTATATGGACTCCAAGATGGGATCCAAAGTGTGTAGGCCTGAGAACGGTAACCATTGTTGTTGGTCAACTTGTTTATGATTACTATTGATATATTGAGCAGTTTTACTTGATGTGTGTATGTGCCAAGTGCTAGACACTTGGTCGAGCCTTTTCATCTTTGATATCTTATGGGTGTGGGATGCATCAAGTTGTTGTAGGATATGTTTTTTTGGGAGGGGTAAGGAAACATACCTACCTAGTCCAGATGATAGACTTGTGGTCTAATATAGGATATGCATGATTTAGGGAATTGGATAGAGGAGAAATTTTTATTTAGATTATTATTTTCCTAACAAGTTAAATATAAAATTGACAACAATGATTAGACAAATTGAAAACACTAATGTCAACATAAGTTATTATAAACTGAGTTTAGATAACTATGGCATAATGGAGGGTTTTATTCATGGAGGTTTTTATTGAAGGTAATAGAACCAATGACTATAGCATAGTATGAAATTAAATTACCATGGATGATGGGCCAAACTCACAATTGGTAAAATGAATTAATGGTCGAACATTCAATCATTATATAACAACAAGCAACTTATTCAAAAAACAATAAAATGAATCATAAATAACAAAAACATAGGCATTCAAAATGATGGGAATCATAAATGACACAAGTCACATTGCAATACTACAAAATTAATCTTAGAAGTCGAAGCAAAGTTAAGAAAACTATAAATTGAATATGAAACAAACATCTACAGCCAATTATGAATTATGTAGATTTTAAAATAAACCTTGGAAAGGGAATTGGGGAAAAGAAATAGAGATAGAATGTTCAAAAGAAGAAAAGAATGTACTTATCTGACTAAATATGTATTGATGGTCCAAAAAATCCTCTATATTTTTTTTGTGCCATGCCATCTGATCTATGTTAGCTAAAACCAAAAACCGTGATATGAAAGAAATATTAAATCGCAGAAAAGATAGAAAGAAATGGACCTCCTTAATACCTCACCATCACTTGTAAGGGAGTTCAACGGGCCCAATGGAGATCACATTGGAAGCCATACCTTTGCCTTCGCCAACACGACCACAACCATGGAGCACAGGAATGGGATTCAAATTCAATAAGAGTAGAGAAATCATGGAACACATGAATGGGATTCAAAATCAAGAAGTAATGAGAAAGAGAATATTCTTATTATTTTATATGGGATTGCTTGATAACCCTGCCCTAACAATAAATTTTGCTTTTAGAAGTAGCTTACGATCGGATTTGAATTCACCTTCAAAATTCACATTCAAAAAGTTTGTTAGGATCATATTTGGATTCATCTTGAGAGTTCACATTTGAGATTTTTTTTTTTAAATATAATTCAACAATCATTAGCATAGGATATGGTATTATATCAAAGTATAGCCTTAAACTCATTTTAATTGGTGTAATATGCTCAGTTTTATGATATATCTTTATTCCGAATAAAAATATATTAAATTGTAATATTTGAAAGAGAAATTTGTTTAATTAATTTCAAATTTAGTCATTAGTTTTTCATTCTTAATGATTTTGATGAAGATTTGATATCTACTTTTTAATTTTGTTTTAAATTAAAAGTTGAAATATGTTTTGAACGGATTTTAAAATATATATATTTTTTAATATGATTACAAGAAATACTTTTTGAACGGATTTTAAAATATATTATTTTAAATATGATTAAATTTAAAAAAATATTTTAATAACTACTTTTAATAATAATTTTTTTCATTTTTATAAAATATTTAATTAATTTAATATACTAAAAGTTATATACAAATTGAAAGTATACAATAAAATTTTACAATTCAAATTTTAAATTCATCTAACATCATCTCACTCTATAATTATATCATCAAATAACTTTGAAAAGAGAGAAGCTCATGTGTTCATCATGTTGATCTTAAATTAATTGAAACGATCTATGTTACGAGGAAAATCTCTCTATGGCATGAGGTAAATCACAGCAGATAAAAATGATTACAGAAATCAACTCTAATCTCAAGTATTCTATATAAACAAATATGCTAACAAGACAAGATAAAGAGCCTACCTCATCCAGACATTCGATGAAGTCCACCATTGAGCACTTGACTAAAAGCAATATACCTACACCTTGTCTTCAATAACCAAGAAACGCAAGCATATGGTGATGATATATAAAGTTAGCACATTCAATAGCATAGTCCATCAATATTCATAACAAATATGACCATAGAATATCAATTCAAATATTTGCAAGACATTAATTGGACGAGAAAAGAGTATTTCTATTAAAATGTAATCAGCATAAGTGAATGAATTACAAACTTTCGTGTCGGCAAGGTTCGGAACCGAGAAACTAAGTCCCTTCCAGTTGGGCCTCCACCACTTCAATCCTCCACCAAAGGCAAGCTCATATAAGAGAGACAATGAGGTTCTCAATCAAATAGGGAAGAGCTTGAGGGTTGAACAATGTGTTCAGACTTAAAAGGATAAAGGAATGCAGACTCAATATGAAGTGAATAATTTCTCCAGAGTAACTTTTCTCTCAAAGTTTAATTCTTCTCCTCTTTTTCACAGCTTGGATAGGGCCCATTTATAGCCTTCAAATGGAACTGAAGGGTCGAGTTGAAACATTTCCAATACACGGAAGGTTAAGGATCATGGATCTCATGACGTGACATGGAAACCTGACACTATTTTTTTAATTTGGGCACAAAACTTGATGTACACGGGTTGTAATGGTGAGACCTGTGTACACGCATACTATATAACTGTTAAAGCACGTATATGTGGAAAAATATTGTTTTTAGCTCTGGGAACTGCAAAAATGGACTTCAAGTCTGCATAGGGAAATGGAAAAAGGCCTTCTGATCAAATTTGCATAGGGTGAGGAGAATCTTGCTATAACAGATGCCCCCTAATGTGTGAGGTTAGAGGAGTATCTGCGATGGCCAAAATACATTATAATACCCAGAAGTGGAAAAATGGAGACCCAGCTGGATGAACTAGTTGCTCATGAGAATATTACAATCTATACTGACTTTGTGCACATGGCTGCCAATTTGAATTACACTGCAAATTCATGTGAAAATATACCAAATAGTTTTTCATGGCCATGAATAGGCAATAGAAAGGTTGCTACATGCCAAAGGTTGTCCTAGTCACGAACAAGGCCTAGTAAAACTAGCCTCAAAATCAATCTTAAGATATATGTATACGATGGATTACAATCTGATCTCCCATGGTCACTGAAGTCACATGGGTACTAGTCCAATGAAAGATAGCAACAACTCAGGAAAGTTGTGACTACGAACTGATGTCTTCGGGTATTCTACACGATCCACCAAAGGTGCAAGTCTACATTATGTGAATAAAGGAGTTGAGGTCGAACAAAATGAGACTTCGTTTGAATACTGGTCATTAAGGTATACAGTTAAAAAACGTGAGACAACCTACCGATAATGAAAGTAGGTATCAAGGCACCGAGTACATTCTTACAAGCGTGAATAAAGGAGTTGAGTTTGAACACTTGAAGAATCCATTGATTAGGAGAAATTGATGTATTCCTAACTGTCGATGGAGAGAGAACCTACCACTAATGAATGCAAGCCTCTAGGTACTCATAGGACTCTGGGTCTCGTTTCCAGAAAAGATGGGTTGAAGTCGACGGAAGGAGACCCGCTGAAAGGAGAGCATTGAGGCATCTCTCATCATTCAGCATGAGGTACAAAGAAGGAGCTTGATGATTTGGAGGAAATCGGATGAAGAACATGTTCATGAACCAACAAACCTGTGCATCTTTCACATGTGCCAGATGCAAGCAGTACACAAAAAAGACCCTTTGAATAGCAGCCAATAAGGAAAACTGTTGACAAAGGCGAGGAAACCACCAATAAGGATAATGGCATCCAAGACACTGCATGAATCCAAATGTGTGAATAGATTTCTTTTCGTTGAACATAAGGGAAACCCCCCAGTCAGTGACCAATAATGAAATGTCGACTGTTGGGTTCAAGGTTACCTACCAATGATGAAAGTAGGACCAAGGTGCACAATAGGAATACAACTTCAGGTAACTCTGAGACGCACTAAGGGTATGGCCGACAAGCAAAGTCAAGAGTTCTGAGGAATGGTCAACACATGTTGATAGACATCCTTTGAACAGGAGCATGAGACATATGGAAGACTCTGGCAGCATAGATTCAATAATGAAACTTTGTGATGCAGGAGGCACCAATCAAACTCTCCATAGGGATTGGAAGAGTAACTAGTCATGGGAGTAAACTCTAAGTAACGAGCTTAGCTTCTTAAAGTCATGCTAAACCCAAAATTTTGATGACAAGTGGACTCAAAAGTTTGTGCTCTGTTCAAAGGCGACATGGTTGTTTCCAATATAAGATAATATTATTTTCTCGTCTGTTGTTTTTTAGTTTTTCATAGTCAAATGAATGCTATGATACAAAGGAGGAAGCAAGTGTCGCAAGTAAGCAAATAGTTCCAGCAGTGGAACATGCCTATGCTCAATGCAAGGAGGTGCATGTAGGACATGGACACTTAGGGGAATGTTTCCTCTTGGGTATAGGGTGTCAAGCTGCAAAGGATATAAACAAAGCTCTTCTTGGTTGATGATGCAAACTACTAAGGTGATAGGATTATAATGCAAAATCGAGAACCGACAATAGGCTCAATATTGCAAGAAAGAGAATAATATGCAATTACAACTTAATGCCAAAAAATGTCCTTTTTTGTAATCTTAGTCTACTTGGTTAATGGTCTCAGGAGTAATTGTAAACAGAATTTCACCATTGTGAGATGCAATGGCTCTTTGGCTTGGAAGATAAATAGCTTGGCATTTAAGGATGAATTCAGGGAAAGGGTAAGTATGGGGAAACTTGTAGAGGGGTAAATTGGATTCCCAGAGTCCAATTTTGTCACTCTAGTAAAGTAAATTATCCTTCATCCAGAAGTGTAATTTGAATAAATCGAATTTACACTTAGGCTCTACAACTTTATAATCCATGTCTGCCAGAGGAATGTGGTCAAGGTCAATTAGAGGGGGAACCATTGGATTTTCAGAGGCATCGACAAACTTGGCTTTGGGAGCCATAATTGAAAAACTAGCAATAGAATAGGTTAGAAATGTTGTAAGTACCGGGAAAATAGATCGCCAGTTGAAGGTAAGTGATGGCAGTGGTAGTCTGGTAGTAAGCTTTGCTCGGTCTTCATGGGTTCTCAATCAGCAAATAGTGTAACAGGGGGGGGAACGGGGGGTTTTTGTATGTGCATGGATATATGTTAGGGCGCAGGACTGTTACGGGACAACTAACGGTCATAGGGAAGGATTTAATTGGCTAACAGATAGGAGGTGTGGGGACAGGTGTCGTGTAGAGAGAGGTGGAGTAGCAAGGGAATGGGTGGTATCGGGAGTGAGTTAGGAGGATTTCAGAGGGGGTAGTAGGTGGTTTGTGATGGTCGAAGGGGGGGATCCAAAACGATGAGGGAATGCCACGTTAGGTGGGGTCGGGATGGTGAAAAAGAACTTTTCAGACCCCCTCCATTGATAAAGGTATGTAGGTCGGGGGGGGGTGAAAACAAATGAGGGTCGTCGATTGGGAAAAGGAATAATGTCGTCAAGGAAGATCTGTGCGGAATTTATGCGCTACAAGACAAACGATCTTGTCAATTTTCCAACTTTGGTTAAAACATATGTGCCATAAAGGAAAATATTTTCTTTTGAAACCTTTACATTCTCATTTTATTTTTCCTATACTAATCTAACTTATTTTCATCAACTTAGGGTGCATTTTAATGTGCATACCTTGTTTAATTTTCTCTGAAGGGAAAATTTATCTAACCTATATTCTATCCTATGCATCTAACTAATTAATCCAGTGTAAACATTTGGATTAATTTCTTCCTCTACCTAACTATTTTATCCAAGATTAAAAAGTTTGGATAAAATTATTCTCTAACCTAACAACAGAAATTGAAAATTGTTTGATCATGATTAAACTGTATGATTAAAACAAGGATCTAGGAATGTGGCATTCAAATTTGCAGCAATTTCACACTTATTTTTCTTTTCATGGGGTTTTCTTTTTTTCTTTTTTTTCTCCTTTTTTCTTTTCTTTTCTTTGCTACCGTCTTTTCATTTACATTATTTTTTTATATTTTTCTTTTACTTTTGGAAATCATTTGCAGAATGTAATATTATTTACAATATAAAATCACTGAAAGAAAAATATTCAATCACCATTTGATACTATGAACTATAGGACTCTAACATGACGCAGACCTGGGTCTACAACAGTTGGACAAACTTCCACGACATCGACGGAGGCACCGGGGGGATGAGCCAGTGGGAGGGGATGCTGATAGAGTGCTTCAAAATGTGCAAGGCAACCTGTCTCGTTTGACGCAAAGGATTCCCATGGTTCAGGTAGAGGATCTGCAGGAGGCGATGCAGTGGCAAGTGGTAGGTGTGCCCTATGCTTGGGTATGACTCTTTCGGCGTCTCTCAAATGCCATAGTATGTTATCATGACACACATCCGACGCCACAGGTGTAGATGTCATGATTATTGTATGATCGGTCGTATATGTATTTTGAGGGTGTGAGCCCCAATTTTGTACTATAACACCATATTTTTTAGAGAGATGAAATATATTAAAACAGTAATCTTCGACTTTACTTATATTACAATGTGTACATTGATGAAAGTGTTTTATTTGATTTATTTATGTGACAAATGCCAATCTAAAACAAAATTAGCATATGGATCAGATACATAATTAGAACTTCTAGGTACATGACGATAAGTAATAAAATCAAAATGTAATTCCAAAAGTCGTACCCATAAGAATCGTTGGAGTAGAGTAGGGTCTCACACACGGTAACTTTTGTTCAATTGACATTCTACTAACTTGGAGTCCAAGCGAACTTCTAAAGAGTGAATACCATGTGAGATGGCATCGCACAAAAGTTATATAACGGTGCTATATTCGGCCACATTATTCGTGGATGGCCCTAGGAAAACGCCACCTGAAGACACCAGTAGACCCTTGGGTGAGTAAACAACCCAAGCAGCGGAAGCCAAGTTCTGTGTATGACGACTGGCCCCATCTACGAATCTTAAGTAGACCGAAGACTCCATTGACATTTGCCAACCAAGGGAAAACTCGATAAGCAAGCTAAAGATAAAAAAGAGGGAAAAGATATATACATTAAAATACATTAGTATACAAAGAGTTATGCCCAATATTGGGGCTTAAGTATAATATCTTTTCAAGTAGTTCCCATTCCTGGGCTCATCCAACATATTCCCTTCGTAACCTTCTAATTCATAGGCTCCTTTTTCTAAGACACGTCGCACGATATAGGGACCGTGCCACATGGGTTTAAACTTTCCTGCCCCCTATGATTCTTTGGCTTGGTTGTACAGAAGGACCAAGTCACCCTCAGTTTACTGTCAAGGATAGACAAACTTATCATATTATACCTTGACACGTCGTTTATTCGCTTCGATAGCCGAGGAGACGTCTCGACGTTGCTCGTCTAGACTCTCTAGGTGTACGAGGCATTGTTCGAGATTGGAATTGTCAGATAGGATTGCAAATGCCAATATAAGAGAATGGATTTCGCATTCAATAGGTAGGATCTACTCCACATCGTGCACTAACTGGAAAGGAGAAAAAATGGTGGAAGTCTTAACCAAGGTTCGGTATGCCCAAAGTACTGGATAAAGCATGATATGGCAGTCAGATTTTTCTATGGCTGGCAACTTTTTGTAAAATGGTCTTGAGAGACATGTTCACGGCCTCTACTTTTCCATTTTCCCAGGGGTAGTAAGGGAAGAATGACCATGTTTAAACCCCAGTTTCAATGCTAATTATTTCATCATTTCGTTCTGAAAGTGACTACCATGATTAGTGACAATCTCACTCGGGATTCCAAACCTGTCTATAATTTGATTGAGAACGAAGAAAGAAGCAGTCTTACCATCGGATTTAACTGTAGGCATGACCTCAGCCTACTTAGTAAAGTAGTCTATGGCCATGATAATGTGTCGATTCCCCCCAGCCAAAGTTGGGTTGCAATCCACAAAATCCACCCCCCACTTGGTAAAGGGACCAACAGTAACGACTGGATGGAGAGGGGTTGGATGAGAGCGCATCTTCCGAGTGAACACTCGGTAGGGGTGAAACTTCTTAATCACTTTGACACAGTCTTTAAAAACAGATGGCAAAAAATAATCGGCTCGCAAAAATTTCTAGGTTGTCGCAAGCCCGGATAAATGACCACCACAAGCCCCACTGTGGAGTTGTTCAGAATAGACTCAGCTTCTTTTTTATTCAAGCAACGATGCAAGATACTATCTACTCCTTGACGAGACAAAGTGTCGCCGACGATAAGGTAATTCTTAGTTTGGTATCGTATACACTGTCGGTCATCTCTCGAGAGATGTTGAGGTAAATTCAAAGTTTGATGATAGACAACAATATATCCATACCGGGGGTCTGACGACGAGACAAGGAAAATGTGTTCATCCACAAATGAATCAACATGAATAACATTGTCATCTAACCGAGGGAATTTGGATATTAACTCTGCAAAAACTAGCGATTTATTGGACTTCGCAGAAGCGAAATCGAGGTCAAATTATTGTAAAATGACAATCCATTTATTGTATTTTCCCCCTATGATACATCGAGTAAGGACATATTGAAGTAGATTGACATCGGTAACCATAGTAGTTTTTCAAAGCAATATATAGTTCCGTGATCATTGAAATTTGTGGACGGCAGCCAAAGCTAGATTTTTGACATGAGAATATTTAATTTCGGTGCCAACTAATTTTCGACTAAGATAGTAAATGATGTGCTCAAGGAGCTCATCATCCTCCTGAACCAACACCATACCAATCATCTCTTCGGATGCGGCGATATAAATCAAGTAATCTCTACTGTAGTCTGGAGACTTTAGCAGAGGCATCGATACCAAGGATTTCTTCAAAGGATTGAAGGATTCCTGGGCTCGCTCATTCCAGATAAAAGGAGTGTCCTTCTTTAAGAGATGCATGAAACCCTTAGTAATATTGTCATAGTTCACTATAAACCGTAGTAAAAATTTAGCTTTCCCATGTAAACCTTGAAGTTGACAAATAGTATGTGGGGGAGGCAATTGAAGCATTGCCTCAACCTTTAACAGATACACCATGATCCTTGTCTCAAAGACTAAAAATCCTAGAATTTGACATGACCTAACATGAAAGATGCATTTATGATGGTTCAAACGGATGTAGTAATGGTGACATCTTTCAAAAACTAGTCGAAGGTGTCTAGAGTGATCCACTCCCTTACGAGAGTGAGCTGTAAGATCGTCGAGATAGTCTTCAACTAAATTCTTGAGATCGTGAAATGTGAAGATCATAGCTCGTTGGAAGGTTACTCTAACATTCTTAAGGCCGAAAGGCATCTTTAAATATGTGAATGTACCCCAAGGACAAATAAATGTCATCTTATGTTGGTCCTCGGGCTTAATTTGAATTTGGTTATAGCCTGAAAATCCATCCATAAAAGAAAAATCTTCGCTTCCCGCACATTCATCGAGAATATGATCAATGAAGGGTGTCGAGAAGTTGTCTTTGGGACAGGCCTTATTCAGGTCACGAAAATCCATGCATACACGGATGGTTCCTTGTTTTTTATTCACAGGAATGGGATTGGATACCCATTTAGTCAAGGGAACCGAGTAGATAAAGCCAGCGTTAAGCATTTTTTCTACCTTTGCCTTAATAGCGGGGGCATTCCTAGGATTGACAACTCTAGGATTGAGAGATACTCTCCATGTTTCCTTCGTCATAAATGTCCTGGGTATCAAGTGGAACTATGGCATGATAGACTATCTCGCTCAAGGTAGATCTAAAATCATCTTGTTCGATTCTAGAAAGCTCTGGGAGAAAATAAGAGTGATGGTGCATATCATCCCATGGCCTGTTAGAACCATTCATGGCTTCTACGATTTCTTCATCCGAGGGTAAAGTATCGTCGAGGCAGTCATGTGAACAAGACGATGAAGTGGCCCATACGGGCTCGAGAAGAAGATCTTCCTCATCCCTCTATGAGGTAACAGGATCCGGATCAATGGAAGAGTCAAGAACAACCTAATACGCTATCTTCGTTGTCGATAGTGGCATATCCATTCCATTATGTAACTGACCTTTACAAGATGCAGTCGAGGAAGGTAGGGTCCAAGGATCATTAAAATACGAAGTGCGGAAAGGAATGGACTGCATTGACGAATCAGAACTACTAGACATGGCGTAAATATGATGAACTGATGTCATGAAGTCGAAGCTACCCATAAGGGATGAATACATCCCGACACCGATATTCTCAGTTGTCGGTTGAGAATTTTCGATCATGGGGATCGATGGTCCAACCGATGCATTGGGGCTAGCATACGCAAAGGAAAACTAGTCGATTGTCACAATATTCCCATCATGAGGAAAGAAAAGAGTACGAAAGATGGACGATACAATTGCAGTCATAACATAAATCCAATTCCATCCTAGTAACAAGTTATAGTCAAGGGGCGCATCAACCACCTCGACATCCACATCCATCGTCTTCCCACCTAACTGGACCGGGAAGGCAGGAAGAATACCATGAGGGAGGAAAGAATGACTATCAAAAGCAGTCAACATGTTCAGACATTGGGAAAGGGTAAGAGAGTCGAGGGCTTTCCAATAGACCAGGGACATCACACATGTTGCAACGCCTTCATCAACAACATTGTGTTTGATGGTATACTTTGAGTAACCCAAGTGGATTTGGAATGCCACATGGTAAGGAAAGCAAGGCTTCACATCCATGATGTCAAATTTGATAACTTTAGAGCCACAAGGAACTACAACTCCTAGCGCAGATAACAAGGCATTCCTCTATGAAGGACACGTCTGGAGTACCTCCAGAGCCGACATCACACAAGGGGTTTGACCTAGATCCTCAATAATAGAGTAATTATGGGCGACTCTAGCATTAGGATTGTGGGTAGAGTGCTTGAGTACTCCTTTCCGAATATGAGGCGGGGGCTCTGGTTTTTTGATCTATAAAGACATCTCCAAAGGAGGGGTAGACTCTATACCAAGTACAGTCTGTGAAGAAATGTAATCGTGAGACCAAGTGGCTACATTAACCTCGGACTTAACCATATTGATGCATAGATGGTCATCATCTTGTGTCAGTGGGTTTTGACTCCAACTCACAGCATTTCCAACATTCAAGGAGCTTGAGGCCATGTGTTGATTATGTGGAAAAGGATTAGTCAGCATAGCAGGTGGGAGAGATAAAAGCCTCACAGCTTCCGCAAGTTTGGGGCACAAGTGGATAAGATGATTGTATGTACAAAGCTTGCAGGGAAACTTCACCTTCTTCCTTTCTTTCTTGCCCTCACCAGCATTTTTATTCGACTTCTCATTATTATCATTGTCCTTGGGTTTAATATTATTCTTCCCACCCTTACGATTGTTACCACGTCCTTTCTTTTTATTCCCACCTGGTTGTTGGTTACCATTCGGGTTGTTCGATGATTGCAAAGAATGTACATCTGCCGACTGAGTGGGAGTGGCAGACACAGATAAAGTTGTCCCTCCTACATACTAGTTTAGAGACAACCCTTTCAAGTAGCTTGTCACCAAGTTTGCAAATTTCACATTGGAAGAGCCTACAATGCCATCAGCATGAGGCTCGGGATTTTGTCTAGGGTCATATTTTGACCTTGGTACGTCTGGAAGAATCTCGTATAACATCCTAGACTGATCATATATAATATCTAATTGTTGGGCTTTAAAAATCGCTTCTTCCTTAGATGTAACCCAGGATGTAGAAACATCCTTCGAAATATAAGGTTGTAGAGACTTAAGGAACCAATCTAGCAGGAATTATGAAGGTATGTAAGCCTTGATCAACCTCTTCTGTCTATGCCTCTCTTGGATGTGATCTGAGATATGGGTGGTTTTTTCCTAACGGAAGGCCGACAGAAGTTCTATGCCAGCATCGTAACGAACCGTCAATTGGAAGTGGTTGAGGAAGACTAAAACCATCTAATTAAAAGTTTCATATGTCCCCCCTTGTAGCTCTATATACCATTTCTCAGTGACCCCCATGAGGGTGCGTTGAAATAATATTAAACAAATAGAATCGTCATTAAGGGAGTTCGAAGAGCACCAAAGGTGAAAAGTAGTGATGTGATCATTAGGATCCTCACCAGTCTTGCCTTCGAATTTCATAATATCTGAAGGAAGATTGGTGGGGATGAGGGGCCATGTCGAATCATGACACACAGGGTCATTCATTAATCTAAACAAGTATGGCAGATTGAAAGTGGCTAGAAAAGGGAGACGGGGTTGCGGCATTTGGCCCCAAGCTCCCGAGAAAGAGTGTTGTTGAGGACTCGCAGCCCATCCAGGGTTCTGGTATGCACCATGGCCCTGTCCGGTATTGTAATAACTTTCTCTGAACTGATTCATGAAGGTTTGGCTGGGCACTATTCCAGTAGGAATGTTATGATGAGGGTTGTAAAAATTGCCTCCAACCGGAGTGGCTCCAGGTTGGGGGTTGCCCAAGGTATGAAACTGACCTCCTCTAGGTGTGAATCCGGAGGATATAGATGGATTCCTCATGCCAAACATGTTGGTCGAAATCAGTACAAAGGAGTTAGGTGTAAATGACAGACCGTAAGCAACAGCTTGTCTACCAGGTTGACCACTCCATCTAGGAGAATTAGGACTAGGATTAGACCTAAGGTGAAAAGGAGGAAGGCCTCCAACTGTAGGAGTCATTTGTGGGATATGAGCACTAACAAATGAAAATGAAGTATGTGAAGGAGTCATGTCCCCAAGTCCAATACTAGTATTTGGATTAGATGTTGGGATGGAGGGTGAAAATTTCGATGTGAAATTCAACATACCATAAGAAAAAGGGTTAGAGGTTGTAGGGATGGACTGAATATTGTAGCCCGGCAAGTGACATAGGGACTCAAAAGGGTTCATGGCTATAGGTTGAATATTCACTATAGGACGGATAGGAGTGATGATAGGAACCTCCAGCACTACAACCATAGTGGTTGAAGGTGTCGAAGGAGTGTCATTAACTATAGTGGGTATGGGAGTTGAAGGACTCCTAGTATCTTTCTGACTCGATTCAGTACTCATCCTTGTATGATCACAAGTCTGGTAAGTGGAGGTGTGTGTACCACATTTGATAAATTTACACCTTTTAGAAGGAAAATACTCAAGATGTGATGGTAATCATAACAAGCAGCGAGACCTATGGGGAAGTTGTTCTAGCTCCACGATGACTCAAGACTTGAGACATAAAAACAAATCCTAAGGCCAACTAGTAATCAAATAGCACACCAAAATAAACAAAAGGACAATATGCACACAAATAGGATAAAGTGGTTGAAAGGGGCCTTCCGCCCTAAAGTAGGTATGCCTCGCCCAAGAGGGGCCTGAGACTCCCTGCAAAAGATCGGATCTATTAGAATCAGTTATAAGGGCTCTCATGGGCTTAACAACCAGTCAGTCAGATCCCACCGGAGAGGTAACCCTCCATAAAGGTTGTGTGTTGCATGACCCTTATCTGACCAAGGGTACCTGCAAAATAACCCCTGCAAGTAACCTATGTGGTACCTATGTCAAGCAACTAAGAAACCACAATATAACTGATGCGCAGGCAAAGAGTCGTAAGTTAGGTCCACCGTATGGGCAAGGCAACAAATCCCGAAACCTCAAAAGCACTGGCTCTCACAGAGGTAAAGGTACTAGAAAGATCCCCATATACGAATAGATTCCCATAAATATATTTGACGCTAAGAAGGTATTGGGGGGATATACCCTCAACCAACCTCATGCGACCTCATGCTTAACTCTGGTCTAAGCGGAGCCTCCTGACGTCACCAATTATACAATGGATTTCACCACTCCCTTAGTCAGACACATATGTTGATTTAATAGCCTTGGAGAAGTTTACTCACAAAATCTTAATCCAAGGCTCTAAATCCTAAGCTAGTTTGTGCACCCTAGAAAATAAAATCGTTTCTAATCAATTTTAAATTATCAGCATTGCTTTTAGTGGCCTTGCTTACTCAAAAAGGTGCGGTAGTGAAACTGATGGTGTTATGACTCAACAAGTAAAATAAATGAATATGAATAAAATGCAAAGTCCTAACTTCAATTCCAAATATGATAAGCTTTTCAAAATGCAATTTTCAATTTAATTCTGCAATTCAAAATAAAATGAAATCTTTCCATACATGTACTAAGATCAACGATAAGAACCCAAAAGATCAAATGCCAACAATGCAAAATGCTTAATATTTTTTTATTTTCAATATAAAAGAATGAAAATGCAAGGACTGAACATCAGCTTGATATAAAGATTCTACTAAATGCAATCAGAAACAAACCAAGTAGGATATCAAGAAGAAAACACCCAACGCAAGATGTGGGGAAAATCATTGAAAAGGATGATGAGAAAGGCACCGCCCGAAACTTCAACCACAGAAAGGTTTCCTATCACTCTGTAGGCACTTAACAGTCATAACAGAGACCTAAGAAGACTTAACAACCATCAAAAATTACCCAGCAAACATCAAACTCAGCAACCAAGCACAAAAGAAAGATGGACGCGATTTTTCAAGAGAAAATCATGTATATACGCCTCTTGCAAAAGGACATCACGCATATGTACACGACTGACAGGTAAAAACCCGCGTATATGTATTAAAACACTGACAGGTCAAGGATCAGGCTAAGAAACTTAGACTCAAAATGAACAGAGGTTTTCAAGCAATCAGATGACAAGAAACTCAATATAAATGAGATCAATCCAAGGAGAAAAACACTCCCAACCCCAAAAAGAAGATTCATCCCCAGTATGGTCGCCAATTCTGTTACAAGGAAAATATCTCTATGGCATGGGGTAAACCACAACAGATGGAAATGAATGCAGAAATCAACTCTAATCTCAAGTATGCTATATAAAAAATTATGCTAACAAGACAAGATAAAGAGCCTACCTTGTCCAGACGTTCGATGAAGTCCACCATTGAGCACTTGACTCAAAGCGATATACATGCACCTTGTCCTCAACAACCAAGAAACGCAAGCATATGGTGATGATATATAAAGTTAGCACATTCAATAGCATAATCCATCAATATTTATAACAAATATGCCCATGGAATAACAATTCAAATATTTGCAAGACAGTAATTGGACGAGAAAAGAGTATTTCTATTAAAATGTAATTAGCTGAAGTGAATGAATTACAAACTTTTGTGTCGGCACAGTTCGGAACCAAGAAACTAAGTCCCTTCCAGTTGGGCCTCCACCACTTCAATCCTCCACCAAAGGCAAGCTCATATAAGAGAGACAATGAGGTTCTCAATCAAATAGGGAAGAGCTTGGGGGATGAACAATGTGTTCAGACTCAAAAGGATAAAGGGATGCAGACTCAATATGAAGTGAATAATTTCTCTAGAGTAATTTTTCTCTCAAAGTTGAATTCTTCTCCTCTTTTCCACAGCTTGGATAGGGCCCATTTATAGCCTTCAAATGGAACTGAAGAGTTGTTTTGGAACGTTTCCAGTATATGGAAGGTCAAGTATCATGGATCTCATGACGTGTCATGGAAACCCGACACCATTTTTAATTTGGGCACAAAGCCCGATGTACGCGGGTTGTAATGGTGCAACCTACGTATACACATACTGTATAACTGTTAGGGTGCGTATATGTGGAAAAATATTATTTTTAGCTCTGGGAACTGTAAAAAGGGAATTCAAGTATGCATAGGGAATAGGAAAAAGGCCTTCTGAGCAAATTTCCATAGGGTGACGCAAATCTTGCTATAAAAATCCCTTTAATATATTATAGATTTTAGTTTTTATATTTTTTTTGTTATTTTACATTTTAAAACTTCAAAATTTGTACACACTTTATTTCCATAAAGTCTTACATCAATCTATTTTACATTTTTTAACTTCAAATAAATTTTTATAGTAATTGAGTTATTTTTAATTAGAGTTTAATGATTGGATTTATTTTTTATTAAGTAAATATATTGATGTTTGAATTTTCTTGAGCCAATGTTTCTAGTGGACACTCTACTCATCATTTTTTAACTTGATTTTTCCTTGATAATGGGTTGAGCGTCCACTCGAAACATTGGATGTTTCTAAAAAGTTTTACATAGTTTATCTCCAGAAAGTTCAAGCATCATTGTGACTAACTATGAAAACCTACATACTTGTATATAAATATAGCGCTTATATATACTAGTATAAATCCATCTTGACTCTAGATTTATCATGGGTCAAGAGGGATCATATCTCTATAGGTACAGACCTTTCCTTGAGTTTTTTTTAATCTAAAAAGAGTTTTCCCCTCAAGGGACTTAATCCCTCTCCACACATAATAGATTCAAAGTTAAAACGGATTTCCACAAGTATATATACATGCCATGTGCGAAATCCATGTTGAGCACAGAAGGAATTATACATCTACTTCCTACTAAGCAACACATCATTTAAATGTTTTATCCATAAAAATATTTAATTTATGGTGGACACTGAAATATTATGTTTATGGTCAACATTGAAATATTTTTTTGTTATTAATATATTTTTAAATGTGAGTCTCTCTACATGATAGATACAAAGTTAAGTTAGATTTAAGTTGGTTATGTGTGTGTGTGTGTGTGTGTGTGCCACATGTCAACTCCATGTTGAGTATGGAAAGAAATACACATCTCCCTCATACCTCATATTGAGAAACACGACATTAAAATGTTTTAAACATAAAAAAAAAAAAGTATAGATCCATAATAAAATCACTAAGTGCAAGTCAGTTTGATCCATTAACCCTTCTCCTACTCCTTTTCAAGTATAGCTTCATAATAAAATCATCGAGTTTGAACCATCATTGTTTTATCATTGGGCAAGTGAGAACCACCACTAATATCAACAAGTGATATCTAGTTGTAACCTATCTCTGAGGTGAATATTATACATTTTCAGACATTCTACTGAAAAACAATGAAGTTACAAGTTTTTAGTTGAAACCTTTGAAAATTTACATAGTTCCAAACAAAAAAACCTATCACTTAATTCTTCCTTTGAATTTTTTTTAATAAGAAACCTATCACTGTATTGTTCACTTCCCTATTATTTTGCAAACTTCTATGTAAGAAACCATTTCACTTTGTTGTTCCTAAAAGGTCCATAATGTTTGTCGAGTTTGGGGTAGCATGTATGAAGACTCTAGATGGTGAAGGACAATGCAATTGCAATCACTATGCTACTCTATGTTGTAGTTTTCCTTTGCTTTTGACTTGTCTTGATCACCAATCCAAAATGGTGAACTATCATTCTAATTATGCGTCCATTTTATCGTCCATTGGCTATGCAATGAATGTTGTGTGGAAATCATATGTTTCAAATTAAAAAACAAACACGTTGAATTCATGCATGATCCAAATTAAGTAGTGAAGATTTTATCTTCAATCCAACTGATATGAATTTTTTTAATCCTAATCATAGTTTTAATTAAGAGGATAATGGTTTGAACGCTCCATCTATGCATGATAGCATAACCTTAACATACTTAAAAACCATAATGGTCTTAAAGGGTTATGGACCTAATCGGTTTAGAGAGTGATGGTCATTTTCTATTTTGACCATTATTGAAATGGAGAAATAGTTTTAAAATAATGATCAAAAGAGAAGTTGTAATATGTATGAAAAAAAATATAAATTAAATTGCAACTAGATACTCCAACTAGGTTATAGTATTGAGGATTTATGTATAGTGTTAAGGTTTAAATGTTTTTGGATACCATATAAATCCTCTGATAGCTTTAATGATTATTAGATGGGACATTTGGTATCTTGTGCATACTAGTGACTCGGTGAGCTTCAATGATGATCAAATGGGATAGTGGGTACATCTTGTGCATACTAGAGACTTGTTGAAATTGCCTCTAAGATGTTGTTGTTTAGTTGATGCCATTTACAACAACGTGTGGACCCTCAAGGGATAAGAAGGAGTGGAGTTAGGTGTAGAGCCAAGAGTGGGGCATGTGTTAGGAATAGAACATGTTCATTCGGTTTATGCATTTACCGCCACTTTTCCTTCTTGGGATCTCTAGGAGGCCACTAGTGAAATTAGGTGTCAGAAGTTGTTGAAGTTTATAGGATGGATAGGGCTCTATGATGGAGAGGATTGATGCCAACACCACACGTGTGGTTTCTCATAATGAAAAGAGGATTGAATGTAATATACATAGTCCAAATTGAAAGTGGTAGGGCCACATAATGTTCATTTTCATATGACGAGCATGGAAATTGAAAATCTCATTACAATCATCAAGATCCCTAATTAATGAATATAATCATATTTGTTAACCTCAAAATCTTTATTGTTGAAAACATATATAGGAAAAACATTATAAGCCAATTCGAAACGCATTAGAGGTAGCGATCTACTCGTTTACTCGGTAAACCAAATTGATCCATACCAAATCCACCATGAACCATCAGATCCATACAGTGAGAAATTATTGGCAAAAGTAGGAGGAGAGAACTCCAAACAAGCTAGTATGAAAACTACGATAGGAAACTTAAACAATAATGTATCTGGTGTCGGCCTTTGAATGTAAGCATTTTCTAGCATGAGCTCTATATATTGCAGGGGAAGGTGTAGGTGCAGGTTCTTTGCAGAGCCTACCCATTCCAAAACAAGGCAAAGGACAAGATCAGGAAACTCATTATTTTCCTAATAAGATAAATATAAAATTGACCACAATGATCGAGAAGATTGAGAACAATAATGTCAAACGGGAGAGGGTTTTATTTAAGGATGGAAGGTTTTATTGAAGGTAATAAAATCAGTGACTTTGAGCCCAAAAGATATAACATAGCATGAAATTAAATTACTAGGGATGATGGGCCAAACCCACAATCGATAAAATGAATTAATGGTCAAACATTCAATCATTATATAACAACAAATAGGATAGTGGATATATCTTGTGCGTGCTAATGACTCAATGAAATTCAATGATGATCAAATGGGATAGTGGGTATATCTTGTGCATACTAATGAGTCATTGAAACTGCCTCTAAGAAATTGATGTTTAGTTGCTTCCATTGATGACAACTTGCAGACCCTCAAGGAATAAAAAGGAGTGGAGTTAGGTGTAGAGACAAGACAAGGGCATGGGTTAGTAATAAAACATGGTCATTTTTTTCTATGCATTTATTACCACTTGTCCTTGTCAATCTCTCTAGGAGGCTTCCAACCAAGTTACCAGGCAAACCATCATGACTTATGTTCTAATCTCCTCTTGTTGTAAACCATTGAAAAAACTTTCTTTGAAAAGGGAATCAATCATACCCTCTATATGAATTGCTAATTAATCAAACATCTCTATAAATTCTTCAAAATAAACTCTCTTAAATGCAACATGACAATCCCGAAATTGAAGGTCATTTGGATGAGTACACGTAATATTGGAGGTTCGTCCAGAAAGAAATTTGGGAAGCGAGAAATGTTCACCTGATTATATATTGTATTCCATTATGTACAAGATCTTTCTTATGATGTTTGGCCAAATACCTCTCTGCATGAGTATTTACTTGATGAAGTCATT
>ML843378.1:3401-35167 GCA_009831015.1 Picea engelmannii
CTTTAATGACACTAACTAAGAAGGATGCATTTTCATGGACTCCAGAGGCAACTAAATATTTTGAACAACTTAAAGAGGTGATGTGCAAAGCTCCTGTCTTGACCACTCCAGACTTCACAAAAACCTTTATTATGGAATGTGATGCCTAGGGAAATGGAATTGGTGTTGTTCTAATGCAAGAAGGAAGGCCCCTAGCTTTTGAAAGTTGACCACTCAAGGGAAAGGACTTACACAAACCCATTTATGAGAAGGAAATGATGGAAATACTACATGCATTGAAGAAATGGCGTCCTTACCAAATAGGTAGGCACTTCAAGGTCAAAACAAATCATGATAGTCTTAAATACTTCTTGGAACAAAGACTATCTTCAGAAGAACAAAAAAAATGGGTAACCAAGATATTGGGTTATGATTTTGAAATCGTTTATAAAAAAGGGAAGAAAAATGTTGTGGCAGATAAACTCTCAAGAAAGGATGAATATGTTGAGGCCTTTCTCTGTGCTATCTCGATCATCCAACCCGATTGGATAATATAAGCAAGGGATGAATGGAAGAATGACGAAAAATTGTGGACTCTCATTCAAAGGTTGCAGCAGGATTCCAATACATTAGATAAATTTACATGGAAAAATGATTCACTATGGTACAAAGATCGATTATATTTATGTAAGAACTCCCAACTCAAACAAAAGGTACTATGGGAATTTCACACCTCTCCAGTAGGAGGGCACTCAGGATTTTTGAAAACCTACCATAGGGTCAAGAAGAATTTTTTTTGGGATGGCCTTAAAACTGATGTTCAAAGGTTTGTGGTAGAATGTTTGGTTTTCCAATAAAATAAGGTGGAAACAATTAAGACCCCAGGTATTTTACAACAATTAGCCATCCCAAGTCAATGCTAGGAGGAGGTTTCCATGGATTTCATCAAAGGGTTACTGAAGTCTGAAGGAAAGAGTGTCATCATGGTGATTGTTGATAGACTCACCAAGTACACACACTTTTGTGCACTCTCTCATCCCTTCAAAGCCAGTATAATTTCCATCGCATTCATGGATACAGTTCAAAATCTACATGGAAACCCAAAGATTATTGTAAGTGACAGGGATCCCATCTTCACTAGACATTTTTGAACATAATTATTTTTTTGTTTGGGTCCTCAATTGGCTCATAGTTGATCCTATCATCCTCAATCTGATGGAAAAATTGATATAGTGAACAAATGTCTAGAATGCTACCTTCATTTCTTTGTCTCTGATAAACAAACACAATGGTTCAAATGGTTACCCTTGGCAGAATGGTGGTATAACACTTCCTTTCATACTGAAACAAAAATGACACCATTTATGGCACTCTATGGATACCACCCTCCTTTCATCACTTCTTCTCTAAAAGAAAAATATAAGGTTCAAGCAGTGGAATATCACATCGAGCATCAACAACAAGTTCTCCATATATTAAAGGACAACCTGACCATGGCACAAAATTGCATGAAACAACAAGCGGATCAACATCGCAGTGAAAGAAGTTTTGAAGTAGGGGATTGGGTGTTTTTAAGACTACAACCATACAAACATATGTCCCTCAAGAAATCCAACAAGGATAATAAATTATCACCAAAGTACTATGGCCCTTATAAGTTGTCGCAAAACATTTGTACTATGGCATACAAATTGGAGTTGCCTGCATCTTCACGAGTACACCTAGTTTTCGATGTTTCATGCTTAAAGAAGGTTATAGGTGAAAAGATCCTAGTTCAAACTATATTTCCAGAACTTGACGAGGAAGGAAAAATAATATTGGAGTTGGAAGCCATCATTGACACAAGAACTCGCCAGCTGAGGAACAGATCCATTTTAGAGTATCTCATTAAATGGAGGAAACTACCTGCTGAAGATTCCACTTGGGAAGATGAGTCTTTTATACAGAAGCATCCAGAGTTACTCAAGCGTTGCAGACAACACTTGTCTCAAGGGGAGTTGCATGTTAAGCCCTAAATAGTGTCTCATTACCCCTTAATTGGGGCATATTACATTAGTAATGTTATTTTATTTATGTCATCTTTATTTCATTAGTTGTAATTATACCTCCTAGTCTCCTATATATACCAAGGAGACATTTTCATTTGGAATCATCTTGGAATTGTATATTTATGTGGGCATAAAGAGGTTTCCCCCTCGAAGAGGCTTATTATCTGAATTTCTCTCTTTTTCAAGGTGCTAAGTACTTATTCTAATGTTTTTCTATGCTATATTGATATTTGGTTCTTAATAGAGACTATAAGCTAGTTGGAGTAGTTGGGCACCTTGGACTAAACAATTCTATTGATTATCAGACCTTAGACTAGCATTAAGAATCCTTTTTCCCTTTTGGATTTTAAGCCCCAACTTGGGGGTGTCATGTTGTTGAAATGTTATGGGAAACATAGTCTATGGTTTGGAGGTACATATGATTTCTACATGTTGATATTATGGTAGTCGTGGAAGGAATTATCATCTACATGTAACCTTTGATGAGGCTATAATATTTTGGAAAGCAAGAGAAACCCTAAATAAATGTGTATAAATACTATAAGACATGTTGGCTCAATAAAATAATTAATATTTAAGTGTTAACCTACAAAAATAACAAGTTCACCTGGAAAGGTGACAAAGAGCACTATAAACAAGACGGTGGTAGAGATCATTTGTCATTTACACTCTCACAACTGCATAAGACTAGTGGTGCTCAAGTTTGGAGAGGTAGTGCAGCTACAGCTACTGCAACTGATATTTTGGATTTTGGTTGGCCTTTAAATTGGTTATGGTTTGGAATTTCTACTTGATATTTGGTTATTCTTTCTTGGTGAGCTAACCTTGGAGAAATGTGCACTACCTTGGTTGGCTATTTGTTTTCTTCCAGAATTATTTTTTCTATCAAGGTTAAGGTGCTCGGGGGTGGCCTTTGTGCTTATGGTTGGGTGACAATATTGTTATATAGTCTATGGAAAAATGAGAAAATCTCTTTATTTCTAACAGGTTATGGGACCACACTATCTTCAGACAGTCTAACCACTAGAAGATAGAATGGGAACTTATTTGTTAATTCTCGTTAAGGCACCAATTATAGTTGCAGCCATGTTTTCTGATTATGCAGTTGCAACAAAACCTAACCCTTATGTTCGAGTAGTTGTGATGAAACGTTTGACCTAATTCCTTGACATCCTAGTGCACCCTAGCCTAGCACACCTCTTGGTACTCTCATCTAGAAAAAAATCTAGGTTTCAATATTTGGTCAAAGAGAAAGTCAAAGTTTGATTGGTCAAATTCAAAGTTTGAGTAATCAAAGTCAAAGTCAAAGGTTGACATCTAGTCAAAAAACATTTATGGTCAAAGTTGAAAGTTTAGAGTTTATAGATTTTTCTAATCAATGAATCTTATGATTGCATTTCTAATCTCTTCTTGTCAAAGATGGTATCTAGTTTCATATTGGAATATAAGTTGGACGATGCATCTAAGTTATATCATATAGAAAAACATGAGTTTGTTCACAGGGAAAGTACTAGCGATCTTGTCCAAGCTATAATCTTGGATTTAGTGCATTCAAAATGACATGCACACCCTCCGTAGTAGTTGAGGCTTCAGGTTCTAGGTGCAATGAATACACAACTGCATAGGAATACTATTGATATAGATTTGTATTGTACTTGTTCGCAAGTTGAACTAACATCTCCTGTAGATAGATAATTTCTTGTTTTCTCTTGTTGTTCTTGTTCTAAGTAGGTACCCTTTTGAAATATGTTTGATGAACAATCCTTGTGGAAGCCATCATAGAAGAATTTTATAAGGATGGCACAACTGCCAGATGGGCAACAATAAGAAAAGATAGAAACAAACTTAAAGAAACTTAGAGGAGTCAGACTCGAAGGAAGTCAAAAATAAAAAGGAAACTAGAACAAGCGTGCGACACTTTGTAGAAATAAAAGAGAGATGCAACAGATGGAAGCATGCACTCTCTCATATGGTGGGAGTTGATGATAGAATTCCAAAAGAAGAGCATGTTTATTTCTCATTCAGGCATGAAGTTTGGATTAGAAGGGAGATAATACCCAATGATATGATCCATTGAAGAATCCTTGAATACCATGAAGTATCTGTCCATGTTCTTCATTGGAAGTAGAAACCATGATAAGCAACAAGTGTTAAACTTGAATCTAGAAGAAGTCTTCTTCAAAAAGAAGCCTTGAATATCCTCGGTTTTCCATATACATTTATGATCTTATGGCGAAAGGAAAAAGTTGGAGCCTTCAAGAAATAAGGGCATGCAATGTATAGAAGATTCCATGGACTCCAACATTGAACATAAACATGAGGAAGAACATGAATATTCCAAGAAAGAAAGAAACGTCAGAAGAACAAATTGAACCAGTTTGAATCCACTAGAAGAAGTCAAACAAAAGGAATGGAAGGAAGTTGTGATGAAGAACAATATATGTGAGAAATTGTGAAAAATAATTGAGCATTGATAGATACAAGGAAAGACTCGGGGCTAGAGGGTGCTCCCAGAAGGAGGGAGAAGACTATGATGATAGCTTACCATACCTCTACCTAGGCCATTATATCTCCTACAGTATCCATGGGTTGGAGTTTACATCAGATGAATGTAAATACTTTTCTTCTAAACATAGTAATTGAAGAAGAAGTATATGTAAAGAAACCTCAAGGTTTTGAGGTATACCAGAAAGACACCATTGTATGCAGATGGAAGAAGACCTTATATGGATTCATGAAAACATGGTACAAAGCCTCTAATGTGTAGAAAAAACACGGTGAAAACTTCCTGTGATAGAGGAAGTATATTTAAATGGTTCTTCAAAAGTCTGGGATGATGGATTGCAAATCCATGGAAAACTCCCATGATGACAGATCTGAAGACGTTGAGAGATTCTCATCTAGTAGACCTGTCTCTGTATCTAAAATTGTTTGTTTCATTAATGTATTTGGAGAATACTCAGCCAAATATTTTTCTTGTGGGATGATTTAGTTATGATATACAACTGCATGGATTTATTGATTCAGATTGCAAAGGGAGTGCAAATGAAAAAATAAGTGCTACTTGGATATGTTTTAGTTTGAGATTTCCCACAATGTCATGGGCTAGCAGGAAACAAGACGTTTTTTGTACTCAAAACTCTAGAAGTAGAGTATATTGCAACTTGTGATGCTTGTACAAAAGAAGTGTGGCTCTGTAAGTCAGTTTCAGGACTGTTTTATTAGCTGTTGAATTCGACCATGATATATTGTGATGATCAGAGCTATGTGAATATTTCAGAGAACCCGGAGTTCCATCACAAGTCGAAGCACATTGAGATCAATCATTATATTCTCTGTGATAAAGTTCATAGGAGAGGAGTGGTTCTCCAATATATCTCCACAGATGAGAAAATAACATATGTTTTGGTAAAGCCTCTGTCCAATATGAAAAGTTTCCATACTTAAGGGACAAGTTTTGGCTCATGGAGACGACTTCCTTATTGAAAAAGGAAGTGATTACTCCCAAGTTGGGAGGGAGCACTGATATGTTATTGATTTATGGACAGTGATTTTATAGTTCGGAAAATTTCCCAGGTTAGGAAGTTCCTTTCCAGTCCAAAAGGTAGTTCTATATTTCGGATGGACAATCATTTTCTAGTTCAAAAAATGGTCTAGATCGGACAATCATTTTTGTAATGAAAAACGTCCAATAGATTGTTGATGTACCATAGACAATGATTCCCCTTGTGGCCAGTGTGGGGGAATGGTTTAGGACTGTCATTATTCTTGGCAGTTACTCTGAGTAGTGGTCAAGTAGAATGGTTTGCCTCATTGGGAAGTCATTCTTTTGAAGTTCACAGTTGTGAGAAGTTTCGAAGAATGGTTCATTTTGGATGTTGGTGCATGACAATAAATTCCATAGGAAATGGTCTGGATAGTCATTCCCTAGGGAAAAACCATTCTCTCCAGGTTTCATTTTGATTAGTGCCATAGGAATGACCTAGTAAGGTGAATGGTCCATGTTCAAAAATCAGGGACAAACATTGCCTAGGGCAGACTCATTCTCTCCAGGTTGCACTATGATTAATGTTGGAGGAATTTTCCATTTAGGTGAATGGTATAGGCTTAGAAATTAGGGACAACTATTATTCTATACTTGGGAATAATAGTCCAGATAGCCCATGGCTGATGTTTTACTTTCCAAGGACAAATGCTCTTCCAGATCTCACATATGTGATGACTTAGTTTGTATCATGATATTGTTTATGCAGGTTGATATCAAATGATATGTTTGTTGTGGATATTGTATGTCTTTGGACAATAGTTGTATGCAAATGTGGTGGATGTCGTCCACTAGTAGTGACTGTGTGTCATTGGTTAGTAGTCGTGTACTACTAGGAGTGGTTGTGTACCACTGGATAGTAGTTGTATACTACTATGGATAGACACAATTGTGTTCTATTGGATGGAATTTTAGCAGCAATATGCTACTATCTGAGTTCCATGGAGATTACCACTAGTGTTGGAGTTGAATGCCAGCTAAATGGATAGTCAGTGTGCTAGTGGACATACATTCTCAAGGAAGATAATGGTCCAAATAGAATAAATTGTTGGTGGATATGAATTCTCTCTATGGAGAATAGTTCAGGTTGACATTTTGTTGACGTATCATGGACTTGTATTTTCCTAAGGAATAGATTGTGGCCCGATTAGAAAAATGGTATAGGACAATCATCCTTCTAGGATGTATCTCCAGATTAGAAGAATGGTCCTTGTAGCCCATGATGTGGTTTTCAAAATCTGAGAGGACTAACATTCTTCTAGGATGTAGGTCTATATTAGAAGAATGATCCTTGTAGCCAATTACAGGGCTTTCAACATATGTTGGTAGAATCATTCTTCTATGATGTACGTCTAGATTATAAGAATGGTCCTTGTATCACTATGTGGAGTGAGTGACTTATTCAACATCATACCTGATTAATTAGGTGGAGTCTAGCTTTGAGAGATGATTCATTTTATGCTATCAGATGATACTGATAGTGTTGATGTTTCTCATGAGTTGATCTATGTGATCATGAGATAGCCTGTGTGGATATGATGACACTACAGGTTGAATGGTATGTTTTTGCTCAATACCATTTCCTTTAATAACTCCCTATCTAGGAGGGAGTTTAGATATTATGGTAGTTGCGGGAGGTATTAACCTCTACGTGTAACCTTTGATGAGAATATAATATTTCGGGAAGCAAGAGAAACCCTAAACAAGTGTGTAGAAACCCTAGAAGACATGTCGTCTCACTAAAATAATTAATATTTAAGTTTTAACCTCCAAAAATAAGAAGTCGGTATGGACATGTGACAAATAGAACTATAAATAAGAGGGAGCTAGAGCTCATTTTTCATTCACACTCTCACAACTGCATAAGACTAGTGGTGCGCAAGTTTAAAGAGGGAGTGCAGCTGCAGCTACTGCAACTGAGATTTTGGATTTTGTTTGGAATTTCTCTTGGTTATGGTTTGGACTTTCTACTTGGTCTTTGGTTATTCTTGCTTGGTGCACTAGACTTGGAGAAATGTTTGCTATCTTGGTTGGCTATTGGTTTTCTTCTATAATTATTCTATCTATCAAGGTTAAGGTGCTCGGGGGTGGCCTTGTGCCTATGGTTGGGTGAAAATATTGTATATTGTCTATGGAAAAATGAGCACATCTCTTTATTTCTAACACTGCGCACAATTGGTTACTTTTCATAAAAGATAAGTGTATTTTATGTGCTTATCTCATTTACTGTGTGGTTAATTATCTATGTCTGATATGGATTTAATTCTTGTATGATGTTTCATATAAGTAATTGTTTTATTTTGTATAATGGTGCTTGCACATGTAAGTGTGGTGTTGATATTCAATATTTTTATTCGTACAAGTGGAGTATGAAAGTTATTATTAGTTATTGATGTTAAGTTAACCTTATAATAATGGTCACGAGTCTCCGATCTGAGGTTAGAATGGTATTGCATGCAAGGAAATACTATGTGTGCACAAGAGACTAGATTCACTTGTGCTCATAAGGAAGCAGTCCACGCGCACAAGGATAACATAATTTTTGTATGACACCATATCATTACACGTGCAGTAGATATCACATGTTCAAAGTGGATTACACACATAGTAATGTTGTGTGTTTAGTATGCTTCTGCATGCAGTTGTATTGTGTTGCTTCTTCTATTATAAGTTGTGTCAAAAGAAGAAAGTTTTTGTGGTGTGATCCAACTTGGGGTCGAGCGTGTTACTTCAAGTATTTATGCGCAAACCAATGTTATAGAGTAGGATCTATGCACTAGATTTTGGAGTAGTGTTTCTAAGCAGTAAGTGTAGGTTGGGTACGTTACAAGTTGGTATGATAGAGTGGTATTGTTACAAAGAGGTATCAAAGCACGATACCCATCTAGGAGGCTGGGTACATTACAAGTTGGAATCATAGCTCGGGTTTCAACACTAAGGTTGCATGGGCCGAGTATGTACTTAAGGAAAAAAAATCAGGCCGGTAAGTGGTTGAATTTGGAATTACATTGTGTCCATGGTGTGCCTAAAATAAGAATGTGCAAGTGTGAATGCTAAATTTTTGACATTGCTGGGTGCGACACTAGAAACGTGCAGAAAACAGTGAGGCATGGGTGTGTGCACTAAAAATTTGGGGTTGTGCAGAGAAACAATTGTGGTGCATGAATAATATTGATACATAGTGTATATGTTAAATATTAACATTGTGCATTGGTATGTGTTGAATTCTAGTGAGTGCATGGGATTCAGAAGGAACAAGGAAAGAGTAAAAGGGTATTTGGATGAATTCCAAATGACCATGATATACTATGCAAGACTTAGATTTTCACAAGGGAGTAGTCGATGGGAAATTTTTGGATAAAGGAGTCCAATTATTCAGTCAAAATTTTTGGAATTGGGACGTTAAAATCATCCAAGAAATTAGAAGAAAGGATTCTAACAAAATGGTGCAGATTTTTCATGAATTTATCGCATGAATTTATCTAACAAATCTTATTTCCTGCACATGTTGCAGAATTATAAGTGATTAGAGTAGGAAAAAATCAACGCAAAAAGTGAAAAGGTGTGGAAGACACGCAGAGAAATTGCAGTCATGATGATGAATTCAGGGATTTGTATGTCGGTTTGGGTGTTGATGGTACAGAATCCAAGGAGGAGTGAATAAACTTGGTAGAAACCATAAAGGGATTGCAAAACGATGTCCAAAGATATAAAGTTGATAATGAGAGGCTTATGAAAGACAAGGAGCAATAAGTTAAATTCAATATGAAGTTGATGCAAATCTTGGATAGAATAGAAAAGAAAATCAATAAGAAGACAGAGTCAAGCAAGTCAAGGAGTCACAGGTCTCATGGTGAAAGAAGAGAATCAAGAAGTCTTGATATGACACATAAACATTCACCAAAGAATTCATTTAGGAAAGAACGTAGTAGCTCAAATACATCTCCTATCATAAATCATAAGAGGAGGATCAGGGTGGACGAGCTACAGGGAGAAATGAATAAGATCAAGCCCCCTACCTTTGATGGTGAGCACAAGAAGGATGAAGATGCAGAGACCTAGATGTTGGGTATGAGGAAGTACTTCCATCTTCATAATTATTTTCCGTAGGAATAAGGGAGAATTTTCATCTATCAACTAAAAGGAAAAGCATCAGTGTGGTGGGATCAGTTCGTGCAAGTGAAACACATTGATGAAAATGACTTTACATGGAGGGAGTTCAAGAGGTATTTTCAAAATAAATACTTAACCAAGAGATACTATGACAAGAAAACGAAGGCATTCTTTGAACTCAATCTTATAAGTATGATAATAGATGAGTATGAAAGAAAATTCTTAGAGATGTTGAAATATGTCACATTCATCAAGGATGAGAAAGTTAAAATTCAGAGGTACTTGAGTGGGATATCCTCATTTATCAGTGACAAGATACAATGTGATGACCCTAAGATATTAGATGAAACCAGAAGGTGCACTAAATGTATTTATGATCACTGAAGGGGAAGACCAAATTTCTAAAAGGCGTGGGAAGACAAGATGAAAAGAAAGGTGGAAAAAAGGAAGAAGGAGACTAAGCCACCATTTTTCAGAAATATTGTGCAAGGACGGCCAATTCCTAAGGAGTCAAGAATGACAGAGATTGTGTGGAAAAAACCAAGGAAAAAACCTATTCAATGTTGTGGTTTTAGAAAAGATCATATGTATAGATATTTCCCTCAAAGAGGTGAAAAAGAGAGGACTACACACAATGTATAACAACTTGTGACATTTGAAGACATGGGAATAGATGTACCTAGGATTTACACATCTTGGATAACAAGAAAGTTGAGTATCATTCGTAGATGATTGAAGTGGAAGCTAAAATTACAACCCATTTCTATTTTAATTTATTCAGGAGCTAGTCATAGTTATCTAGATCCTGAGATGGTGGAAAGACTCCAATTGCCAAGAAGCAGGCTTGGAAAACCTTGGTTGGTCCAGTTAGCTACGGGGGGAAAAAGGAAAATTAATGAGATGGTTAAGGCGTGTCCAATGGAAATGAATGGACTGTGCACAAAGATAATTTGAATATCATACCTTTGGGCTCGTATGATTTCCTCATTGGTATGGATTGGTTGGACCATTATCATGTTGTTCTAGACTGTTACAATAAGAAATTTACTTGATTGGACAAGGAATAAAACTTAATAATAGTTCAAGGCATTCCAAGATATGTAACTATCATAGAAATTTTAGCCTTGCAATTGAAGAAAAGGTTTAGTAAAGGATGCCAATTATTTTTAGTGCACATGAAAGAGGCACCTAAGGATAAAGTGTCAAATGTTGAAGATTGTGTAGTACTAAAATAATTTGAGGATGTCTTTAAAGAGATACCGACTTTTCCATCGAAAACATATATTGATTTCTCTATAAATTTAATGTCGGGAATAACTCCCATATCCAAGACTCCTTATAGGATGAGTATGCCAGAGTTCAAATAATTACATATGCAACTTGAAGAGCTTATGAAGAAGGGGTATATATGCCCAAGTGTATCACCTTGGGGTTCCTCAATATTCTTCATGAAGAAGAAGGATGGTACGTTGAGGCTTTGTATCAAATTTAGGTAGTTGAACAAAGTAACAGTAAAGAACAAGTATCATTTTTCAAGGATAGATGACCTATTTCATCATATGAGGGGTGGGAAAATATTTCAAACTTTGATCTTAGATCTTGATATCACCAAGCGAGAATCAGAGAATAACACATCAGTAAGAATGCCTTTAGAACGAGGTACATACATTATGAGTTCACATTGGTGCAATTCGGGTTGTCAAATGCACAAGTTGTCTTCATGCATTTGATGAATGGAGTTTTTAGAAATTACTTAGATAATTTTTTTTATTGTGTTTCTGGATGACATAATTATTTACTCAAAGTTTGAAGAAGAGCAACAAAAACGCTTGAGGATGGTGTTACAAGTATTTAGGGAGCATCAATTGTATGCAAAGTTGAGCAAGTGATCATTTTATGAATGAAAAATTCATTATTTAGGTCATATCATTTCCAAGGAAGGAATAGATTTGGATCCATAAAAGATAAAGGCCATTAAGTAATGACCAACACCAGGATATGTCGCAGAGGTGAGGTCCTTCATGGGACTTGCAGGGTATTACAGATGGTTTATTGCAGGCTTCTCAAAATATTGTGCACCCAATTACATCCTTGTAAAACAAAGGTGTGTTATTTGAATGGACTTCTCATTGTTTTAGAAGTTTTCATCACTTGGATAGTTTGTTGACAAGTGCACCAATTTTTAATTTTTTTTATCCTAATGAAGACTTCATTGTGTGCACGAATGCATTCAAGGAAGGGCTCAGTGGAGTCCTTAGTCATAATGGGTATGTGATAGGCTACGAATCAAGAAAGTTAAAAGAGCATGAAATACTCTATGCTACTCATGAGTTAGAATTGGCCACCATAGTGCATGCTTTGAAGATGTGGAAGCAGTATCTCATGGATAAAATATTTGAGCTGAGAACAGACCATAGTGGTATAAAGTATTTAGTTGGCCAACCAAGTTTAAATTCTAGAAAAATAAGGTGGTTAGAATTCCATAGCGAGTATGACTTTGACATAAAGCATATCAGAGGAAAATAGATCAAGCTAGCTAACACACTTAGCGAGAGGGTGCATGAGATGCATGCTACAATCATTAACATGTACACATCAGATTTGTGTGACGAAATTTTAGAGGTTTCCAAATCAGATCGACGTTATGTGGACATAAAGGAAAATTTACAACAAGGTATATCGCAACAAAAATTTGAAGGTTATGAGTTAAGAGATGATGAAATCCTCATGTATAGGTGCAGAGTTTATGTTCCAAATGTTCAGGAATTGAAAAATATGTTATTGTCAGAGGTGCATAAAGTTCCTGATTCTGGACACAGAGGCTACCATAAAACTATTGCAACGGTAAAAAATCAATACTATTGGCCATCCATGAAAAATGAGGTTGTTGATTTTATTGCTAGATGCCTTGAATGTCAAAAGGTCAAGGATGAGCATAGATACCCAACTGGTTTGATACAACCTTTTCCCATTCCTTAGTGGAAGTGGGAAGTTGTAACCATGGATTTCATTACTAAGTTTCCTAGGACTTATAAGCAACATTATTATATTATGGTAGTGGTGGATAAGCTTACTAAAGATACCCATTTTATGCCACTGAAGTCAACGCACAAGGTAGTTAACATTGTTGAAATATACACGTGAGAATTTTCTAAGTTGCATGGTGTACCTAAGACAATTATGTGTGATAGAGATCCCAAGTTCAAAATGAACTTTTGGAAAGGGATATTCAAAGGATTTGGGACAAAATTGAACTTTAGCACACCATATCACCCTGAGACAGATGAAAAAATAGAGAGGGTAAATTGGGTGATTGATGATATGCTCAGGATGTATGTGATGAATAAACCATCAAAATGGGAAGATTGTGTTCACTTGGTAGAGTTTGCCTACAACAATGGGTATCAAGCATCTTTAAAGATGATCCCATTTGAGGAACTTTATGGTATAAAGTGCAAAAGACCAGTGAGTTGGGACAACTGAACAGACCGAGTAGTGGTTGGGTCAGATGTGCTCTAGGAAATGGAGGATAAGATGGTAAAGATATGGTAGAATTTAAAGGTTTCGCAAGACATGAAGAAAATTTATGCAAATAAACGCAGAACTCACAAAGAGTTTAAAGTGAGTGAATGTGTCTTCTTAAAAGTAAAAGTCATACGTAGTTCCCTGAAGTTGGGAAATTGTTCTAAGTTTGCAACACACTATTGTGATCCATTTGAAATCCTAGAGATGATTGGTCATATCGCACATATGCTTGCATTTCCTGCATCATTATGTATTCATATTGTTTTCCATGTATCATTCATTTAAAAGTGCGTACCTGATGTTAATCATATTATTGATTGGAATGTGATTTAGGTGGAGCTAGAAGGTGATTTTCAAGTGTGCTCGGTTTGCATATTGGATCGGAAAATCAAATAGCCCCAAAATCTAGTCATGGATCTAGTAAATCTCTAATGGACCCAGTACGATCATGAGGATGCAACTTGGGAGAAAAAGGATGCTATGCAAGAAGAGTGTATGCAATGTTTTGAATAATTTTGAAATTTTATATGTACACGTGCATATAATGCACCGAGGACAGTGCATAATTAATGGGCAGAGGAATGTGGTGTCTCTGATCTGAACCCCATTTGTAATTGTAGATATAGGTTGGTGATTCATTGGTACCAATTGTAAATGAAAATGTACATATAGGCTAGTGAGCCATTGGCACCAAGTTTTGGTTTTTCACGCACCTGAGTAGTGCACAAGGATTGTTATCAAAGAAAGGGTGCACACATTTTATACTGTTGCTCGCACCTGGGTAAGTGCACGTGGTTGCACATCAAAGGAAGGGTGCACACATTTCACAGTTTTTTTTGAAGTTGAGTAAGTGCATGGGAATTAGCTTGAAGTGTGCATCGAACCAAGTTATGTGTGTGTGTGTGTGTGTGTATTTGAGGTCGGATAGCTTGTGTGGTTATGCAGATGGTGAGACGGGATGAAAATAGATCAGTGCACCTATCCTTGTAAAATGTAATCACACTCAATTTGTTAATAATATCACATCGTTTCACGCAGATAGATTATATGAAAAGAGACGAGGGGTAAACTCCATCGAAAAGGGAAAAGGGGGGATTTAAGTCCAAGGGAATATTTTTTTAATATTTCCGAAAAGTGTAATTATGAATAATTATTTATCCTAAGTTACCGAGGAATGGGAATGAGTCACCATGTGCCTAAAACTATTTCTGAAGGTGATAAGTGTCCAATTTAAGGCATGCAATATATATTGTTGGCGTTACCGTATTTCGGGAAAAAGAGAAATTATTCATGTCATTCCTTGATCATTCAGACCGACACTCCTCGGGGGGAGGGGAATCTATAACTGAATTCCATTGTATAGCCTAGTTCTTGGGAAAAACTAATATGTGGTCGAAGAGGCAGGTTGTAAGGCTCGTGAACATTCTCTCCAGGTGAGAGATTTACTAACGAAGAGGCGAGTTGAGAAGCCCATAAGAATTCTCTCTAGGTGAGAGTTTTTGTAGGAATTGTTAGAGTTTTTTCTAGGTAAGAGTTTTTCTATTTTAATCTACTTCAATAGGGATATACCATGTATTGTTCATGGCCATGAAATCAAATTTTTATGATCTTTTGGATCCACAATATATAGTATTTGGTGGTCATGCTTATTTTTCACATGACCATGGGTATGCCTGCCTCAGGGATAGAGATTTATTATTAATCTTTTCTTGTGTTTTTTTTTATGTTCTTTTTATGTCAATATTGCAGTGATTCTTGACCAACTGGAAGCCTCGTTCCTTCAAGACAAATTGGATAATTTTGTTTGGCCATGCACTTCCCTATTGACCTGAAACATTAGGATGCATCTATTATCATTCCAATTTGGTCAGCCTATACCAAGTTTAGTGTTTGGCCATTTAAAATGATTTATCCTTTCTAACCCAACATCCCTAGTTATTAATAAAACCCTTGAGTCAAATTAAGTGGTTGGAAAACTCCAATTTTCCATAAACATCTTTATTTTCCTCCCAATCACAGGTTCACTTATTTATACCCACAATTTGAGAGATGACCATGCCTTATGTTCTAAAATCCTCGATCAATCCTAATTTTTGGGAAATTATATATATATAATCTTGTGATTTTCAAGCTTAAAGCATGGTGAATATGGTGAAAAAAATTATATGGATCTCATTCAAACATTGCCAATAAAATTTTTGTTCCCCAAACTAGCTTTCACACACACACACACACATAGGGTGAGGGGAGTGATCTAGGAGGATCCAGAATGCTAAAACATTATTGAATCAAATGATGATGGAATTGAATTCGTTGCGTAGAGCTCAATGAAATCTTTCCAACGCAATTTGAACGGTCTTAAATAGATGTCGTATGAAGAATTTATGATGTTCTGAATATTTTGACCAACATGAAAAAAGTCAAAAAGGATAAGACACGTGGCATCCCCAAAAGACGACACATGGACTATATAGACATCGTACATATGCCACATGGAATCACTAAAAGGATGACACGTGGAAATTCAGAAGGATGACGTGGATTGTATGGATGACATGTGGAATCACTGTAAGGATGACATGTGGCCATATAGATGATAGGTGGCAGTACGACGTTGACCTGGCATGTTGATAGGGAAACTAACAAGTGTACAATCAAGGTGATGTGGTATGCTTACAGGGAAGTTGATAGGTGTATGGTGGTAATGATGTGGACCAATCAAAAAGTGACAAGCGACACCTTCCGATTGGCCAATATTGGCTAAGGAGCATCCAAACGTTTGTTTGTTGGGAAGGGAATCGAACCTGAGACCTGTGATGAATGAAACAACAATCTTAACCAATTCCACTAACTAAATCATCGAATATTCCATTGAACAGTTTCTTGTTTAAGTTGTATTGTATAAATATATGCCAAAATGGGCATCGACCAAGGTTGACCCCATGATCTTCGGATCGAGGGTCCAATGTTTTAACACAAGTACTCCAATTGTTGTGCCATATGGCACACCTTGTTCAGCCTGTGAATGGAATTATATTTAATTTATAATTATTTCCCATTTAATTTATAATTATTTTTCATCTGAGCATATAGGGGGTTGGGTGGGGTTCGACCCTTCGAATTCCCCTATATAAAGCAAGTGTCCGATCATTTTCACTAAATGGAATGATGTGCCAACAACTCTGAATGTGTTCATTTTGGTTACGATAAATTTTTGTGCCAAGAACTTAGAGTGAGTTCTATTGTCTTGAAGTTCATGCCAAAGGGGGGTTTTGGGCACCTATTCATAGCATAGTCGAGTTTATACTCGTTCTTCTCAGAATTTCTAGAGGAGTTCAGTGGTGACCTCTGTTTTATGGGTTTGAGCAGCAGAATTGAAGGGTGTCTTCAATTTTTCCATTATAAGTCATAATTGTATCAAGCATTTGAGCATTAATAGAGCGGTCTCACTGTTTGAAAAGGGACCGAGAGATGTATCCCAGGAAGGGTGAACTCCATTATCAACTCTTGTCCTCTTAGTTCTTTTATTTTCTATTGTGATATCGCTCATTTTTCCACAAGTTAATCATCCGTTAATGAAGTTTTGGATAAGTAAGGGGATTCACATGTATTTTTGCAAATAGTCAAGACAATCTTAATTTGCAAATCAAGTTGGATGTTAATGTTTCCTTAAAAACTAATTTGACATCCAATAATTTTTGGATCATGGAGAGACGAAGGGGTATGATCCTAAGTAAGATTATGTTGTCAAAATATGTTCCTCGGGAATTTCAAGAGTTTTTGGGGTGAATACGTATGTTTTTTTCTCAAATATTGGAGAATATAATCTTATGAGGATCGAGGCCAATAGGAACATAGCGAGGAGGAACTCCTTCATTGGGAAATGAAGTCATCATCGCACATAAGGTAGATATACAAAGTTGTAAGTTCTTTCTTTAAGAGTGAATACTATGCTCTCCCACACCATATCATGTGTTTATTATATGAAGATTTAAACGACATTTAAATCATCAAATGTTTATTTAGATTGATATTTGTAGATTCAATTTTGGTGCATGACTTTATTTTCTATTTATTGTAAGTATCTAGTCATACATTATTTTCTATTTATTTATTTTGGTGTGTGACTTTATTTTCTATTTATTGTAAGTAGCTAGTCATACATTGCTCACATTGGGGTCCCTAGCAAGCTCAACACTTGTGATGATAAGATGTTGACCATCATTGTTAAGTCCAAGTGGCTTTTTAGCCTTAAAAGTGACAAGAGGCTAAGTTGTAAACTTGTTGTTTCATTGCTCATACTGGGGTGACTAGCAAGCTCCACATTTGTGATTATTGGATCTCCACCATCATTCACAAGCTCAAGCATGTTTTGAGCCTCAAAAATTAAAAGTAACTAATTTGTAAACTTGTCATTCTATTGCTCAAGATGGTGTGGCTAATAGGTCAACTTATGTGATTGCAAGATCCCAACTATCATTACTTTTGATTCTTAAAAATTGTAACCACAAGAGTTGTTGGAATGGCCATCCAAGTCCCTTCTTCTTTAATTTTTAAACATTCCAAAATTTTAATATAAATTAAATCCTATATTAAAACATTCCAAAATTTTAATATAAATTAAATCTTATATTAAAATGGGGATAGAAATTAAATTTTATATAAAAGTAAAGAAGATTTTGTGTTATCTTTTAATTTTTAAAAGCTAAATTAAATTTTGAAAATTTAAATATAAATTAAATCTTATATTAAAGTCCAAGTAGAAATTAAATTTTGTGTGAAAGTAAAGATGGTTTTGTGATAGAAGTTGCAATCACAAGATTTGTCTCACCCATGTCTCCTCTTCTTTAATATTGAAAAGATTCGAAATTGAAATATAAATTAAATATTATATTAAAGTGGAGATAGAGATTAAATATTATATTTAGTAAAGATGGTTTTATGTTTTTTTTTCAAAAAATTTGCAATTATATATTATATAATTTGTTTTCATACCAAAAGGTTACAATGGGAGATTGAGGAAAATCTTCTCCTATAGCAGTGTATCCAAGGATAAAAGGAGAAAGTTTTGATGGAAAGTGAGATAAAGAGGAAGTTGTTTGTAGTTATTAGAGCATACAATTCAAGTGTAAGTGAGAGATGTGAAATCAAGGAATAAAAACTCCAACTTTCATATCGAGAAGGTCCTTTGGGGGTGGAGGAGTAAAAACTAATCTTAGTAAAGAGTTAGAGAGAGGGGAGGTGGGCTCATGACCATCAATCCAGAGGTTATAAGATAGGATACCCTCTTTTTTCTGGAGCGTTTTCTTTGAAAGTTGATCACCCTACTTTCAAAGTTGAGTAGTAGTTGATCAAACAATGCTCAACAAAACATGCAGTAGTTAGGATACCCTCTTTTTTCTGGAGCGCTTTCTTTGAAATTGCTTGAAGATCACCCTTGATGCTCAGCGATTCAATAATAATTCTGGAGTCCCCTAGAACCTGAAAGATATCAATATGGAGTCTAGAGGCCAAGAATAATGTGGCCACGCACCCAAAAGCTCTACCCTAATGTTAGTTCCTAAATCAAGTTGAAAGTCCATTTATAAAGAGTGTTTGGCTAGATTTTGACTTTGATTATCCCACCCGCTCCACTCTGAGCGCCATTTTCAAGAGCTACTCCATGGAACCAAGTTGTGGGTGTGTCATCTAAATATGTTAAGGACTATATAAAGTACATACTTGTATAATTTAATGTATTTGGTAATAAAATGAATTATCCATGACAAGTTCATGTTGGTTATTAAATACCATGTTAAGGCCATGTTTTGTCGAGCATTGTTTATATTATATTTATGCTCGAAAGGCATACACCTATTGACAATGGGCACAATTAATGATCTTTTAACCTTATTTAACCTTAAACCCTAATATGCTGGCTATGCATTGAAGATGTTGGCATATTCTTACCCTCCAAAATCAATGGATCAGATTTATTGTTCATAACTTTCTTGCATTTATCAAGGCATCAGTGAAGTTCCATTTATCATTGCCAAGTTCCATTTATCAACCTAATGAAGTCAAACGTTTCATATTACCACAGACGGATTACCACAAACATTTTATATTAAGGGCACGCATTCTCAATGTAATATTGGAGGCACGCGTTATCAGCCGCTACTTTCGGCGTTCTCAGCCGCGAGTTAGCGGCTGTGCTAGTACGGGTCCAATGTGAACGATTAGGTTTAATTTGCTTAAAGGGTAGGCTCAGTCTGAATCTGGTCAGATATATACAGCCTGATCGGAATACGGCGCACACGTACAGTGGCCTGCGGAACCCTGATGACCAACCCTTACTAGAGCTAGCTTCCTCGCCCATGTGAACGCTAAGCAGTTTGCGGTGGCCTAGTGCTGTTGACAAGGCATATGGGTATAAAGTATAAACACGCTTCCTCACACAAACCAAACGGAGCAGGAATTACATTATATATCCGACTTGACAGCACTAGAGTTCTTCATTACATTACAGTACTTTGTCGGGAGGAGGAATTTTCCAGAGCAATGGAGTTTATGTCAAATGCCGAAAGAGATTCCATTTCTAATACCCTTTTGATGAACAACAGCTTGGCGCTTCCAGATCCGCCTGCCTGGCCGTTTGGAATTCACAGCGCGGGTAGTCCTCAGTTGCTTGATACCTCTTTGCAATTTCACCAGAAGAAGCCGGCAGGCAACGAGTGTAGCCACGAAGAGACACAGAGCTTCATGATCTCAAGCAACGGTGCGCAGGAATTTCGACGTCGACACGTCTCCGCACCCATGCCGAYCAATTTCAAGCTCGCAGAAGCAACGCCGGTGACAACCACGGAGCTACGGCCTCCTCAAACCGCCGGTCTCGGTAACTCGGCGAGTCTGTCTGTGAATTCCAGAGGAACCGCCAAGGTGGGCAAGAAACGATCCAGAGCCTCAAGGAGAGCGCCGACGACGCTGCTGAACACTGACCCTTCGAATTTCAGGGCCATGGTGCAGCGCTTCACGGGTATTCCTGAAACCCCCTTTGGATATTCATCCATGAACCCTACTTTCTCTGCACATGTAAGCCAGCAGGATTGGCAGCTATTGGGCAAGCCCTTACCTTATAAGGCAGTACTTGATCTTAGTGTGTCCCACCTTCAGTCTGCCCCTGACAGTTATTGTCCTCCACAATATAATAGTAGTACGTTTATTCCTTTCCAGTCTCTCCATGATTATTTAAACAACAGTGGTCCCAAATATCCTCAAGGGCTAGACGGTGTAGGGCTTATCAATTCGGGGTCCGTGTTTCCTACCCAGCTATAACGTCTTCACCAGACAGAAGACCGGCCTACTTCATGTAAGCACTGCCCCAATTCTCCATTTCTGAGCTTTAGTTTCGATCAGTTTTTTCAATTTTTCATCTAATGGCGCCGATAGGTGGTTACAGTGCTAGTTGCTGTTTCAATGAATGTACATGAATATGCGAATATGAATAGATTGCCCATATGTTGCTTAGTTCCGGTGATGTACTTGATTAAACAGAAACCATTCCATTCCATTCCCCATTAACCAGGATTTTGCTACTGTTTAATGTGATTTCATGTGGGGAATCGTATATAGCTTCATCTTCCACGCAAGTGCATAGAAATCTGAATTACTCTTCGTTTTTAGAGACCGCGTTCTGGTTTCTTGGTTACCAGAACTCCAGTCGCCGACTGTTCATTACTAAGCGGATGGTATTAATTTATTCGGGGCTTTTTATGTCAGTTAATGGTCATGTCATGTTTTGACATTCACCTGTCTCAATCTGATCTTCATAGGGTTTTTAGCAACTGGTCATTAAAGGTAGATCACCTCTCTCAATTTGATCTCCATAAGGATTTAGCAACTGGTCATTAAAAGTAGCTCACCTGTCTCAATTTGATCTCCATAGGGTTTTAGCAACTGGTCATTAAAAGTAGCTCACCTGTCTCAATTTGATCTCCATAGGATTTTAGCAACTGGTCATTAAAAGTAGCTTATAACAAAGTCTCAAGATTCAGGAGTAGGAATATGACTGTCGGGAAATAGAAAAAAAAAACGTTTGGTCTTTTCAGAATCTAATTATGAGTTCCTTTGTGCCTGTTAAACCGATTATGAAAATTCAATCAGTGATATGTTGAGACAGTCAATCAGTGATATGTTGATACAGTTGCTTCGTCCGATGATAGGAGTAATGGTATACTGTCATTGATGCTTGAATTCGGACAATGAATCTGATACATAAAGAAGTTGTTTACACAGTGAACAGTGGCTACAGCAAATACAATATCGTATAGATAAGCATTCTTCAAACTAAGTCGTGCAGGATCTAAGAGCCTAATATTACTGTTTTTTAATGTTATTATAAAGTTCTTTATATGTTCCGAAAGGGCCTGAGCTATAATTCCTGTCTACATGACTGACTTCTGACCTATAGGAGCCTTATTTGGTTGTTATAGGCCTTCTTCTTTCCTAATTTGGTCTCAATACTTTTAAATAAATAAGGTTTAAACTCGATTTGTGCTCATAGGTTTCCATGGATTATTAAAATGACAAGTTATGGTCCCACGAATATTCTATGTTGCAGAGAAAAAGTCAGGAAAGCAATAATCAGGGAAATTGCTTTGTCAAAGATTTCACATTCATATCATTTAATGGCATAAGCTTCTTGTTACGATTATTCGGTTACTCTTCCGTGGTGGCAAGCAACAAACATAATATAAGTAATATACATATATTTATATAAGTAATATAAGTAATTAAGCGGAAAGGCCTACACTTATTGATAATGGGCATAACTTTGCATTGCCACGTTCTTTGAGATTAAGTGTTTGTAGCTGGACACAGTGGTAGCTATGGCAATGGTAGCTGGACGTAGTGGAAGCTGGGCATCATTTCTGTTAAACATAATGTAACCTCAACAGTCTGACTGTACACTGCCAGCTGTACTGGACAATTGTACTTTCTTTTCTTGTCTTTCTTGAGCCTATTTAGCTCAACCTTCTTGCATTGTAACGAGGCTCAGTACTTCTTCATACATTTCAATATACTGTTCTATTCTTTCTCTCTGCATTTCTTTTTGCTTCTCAATTTATCATGGTATCAGAGCTTCAGCAGTAAGCCTCTTCACACAGTCCGGAGAGCAACACGATCCTCACAGCGCTGAGCTTCACGGATCCTGAGAGCACGTGACACAGACTCTTTCACAAAGCTTGGAGAGTCGTCCGTCATTCTCACGAAAGCTCCTCGCAGCAAACGTCCACGAGGAAGCAGACCGTCTTACGTTCAAAGATCGTCGTAAGAATCTTGCAGAGGCTGCAAAGCATACTACGCTCGAAATAACGAGGAAGCAGAGACCGAAGAAGAAGAAACTTCAAAGATTCTTGTAATTTTTTCAAAGAATCGTCAAAGATTGACGAAGAAGAGCTGCACAAGGCGAGAACTCGAAGAATTCGTTCACTTCGTTAAAGATTCCTGCAAAAGGAAAAAATAGTGAAGATTTCACGCTCATTTGTTCAAATTCGTAAAAGATTGTTAAAGAAAGAAGAAGCATTTAAAGAATTGCAAAAAAATTTCAAATCCGTCAAAGATTGTAAGCAACGGACAAAGAATTCATGAAATTCTTTCAAATCTTTGAAAGATTCACAAATTTTTCTTCCGCAAGAGAAAATTCCATCAAATTCGACAAAATTCGCGTCAAACACGCAAGGAACAACCATTGTGGCCATAAGAGTCGTCCTGCGAACGGATCCAAGGCGGGAAACCAGTTTAGAAGAGACGAGGAGAGCGCGGAAAAGGCGAAAGCATCTCAGCCGTCAGATCTTGTGCAAAGGCCCGACAGCCGTTAGATCACCAAGAAGGTGCACGACGTTTAATCGTTTGAAGCGCGCAGGAGAAATTTCCACTTGTGAAGTCGCGAAATCCTGACATCATCTGGACCGTGTTTCAACTAGCACATTTCCACTAGCGAAATCCTGACATTTATCAATTTCAACTAGCACGACGGTGTTTCAGTGGCTGATACCTTTCGGCTTTCTCCATCCTCGAGTCAACTGTGCTAATATACTTATATTTATATGATTATTTAGTTCGTGGAAAGTAATATAAAAGTAATTAGGGAAAGTTTATCATAATTTAATTGTTAATTAATAGTGGAGACACTTGTTAGTGGTTGTTATTTGTAGATGTAGACTCATTTATCACTATTATTCAAGGAAAACTATACCCCTTGGAATGATCCACTAGTGCTTTGTAGGGGTAGGCTTTGGCTTCTGCCAAATGCCTCTGGTTCTTGGGTCATTCACCTATTTCCTTGTGTCCAAAAAAACTAACTCTTAATAAAGCCAAAAAAAAACATACCTAATACTAATCATAGTTTTATAATTTTAATTTTAATATAAAAAAAAAATTGGTTGAGAGATTCTATGGCTTTTCAATTATACATGTGTGTGAATTTTCATAATCTTAAATTTAATATATATAAATAAATAGTTATTTATTTTCAAAATTTGAAATAATAATTGATGAAATTAAATTTGTTAAAAAAAATTATATATATATATATATATATATATATATATATATATATATATAATTGTTAAATTTGTTGTAAAATTTCAATACAAAATTTCCATTTTTTCCAAAGAAAAAAATCATTATAATTATATATTAGATTATACATGTTATTGTCCAAATGGCGTGTGGTCAAGTGTTGACTCTGACAAACCTAAATTGACTTGACTCTCACCTTCTTACCATAGAGAGATTCAAATCCAAAAATTGTGATGTTGTTTTTCGTCTTTCAAAAAACCTACCTCATTGAAAAAAAAGCATAAGTACCATTTCTTTAATGACCCTATCTAAAAATGGTTCACACATAAAAACAAAATGTGACTAAACTCTTCATAAGGATGAGAAAGACAAATTAATAGTGGAACTCCATAGCATCAAACTCTTAGCCATACCAAAATTCATATAGGCCGAAATTTCCTAAGGGCAATGAAAGCTCATCTCCTTTTCGATTTATTTCTTTGTATATATACATGAATGAATACCGTTGAAAATATTGCAGGGAGGAGTGAATACCACCCTCACTTAATCCCATTGTCCCAGGTAAGGAGCTCATTGTTTAAGGAAAGACAAAGAGCAATTTTTCATTTATATGGCCCCTAAATTTTCCATAAAATTTACCACCACCATCTTCTTTATCCCACGAACTGTAACTCAATCGGAGCACTGTATCCAAGCTTATTTAGTACTAGGATATTTAAACCAACAAAGTAAGTCTTCTTCCTCCTCTATGAGTCTAATAAAGTTAGAGAAAATATTTCCAACATAGTTGTGCCATTCAAGTCAATACATGAAAGACCAAGATCCGATTCATATTTTCATCCCCTTTTGCCCAAACCCTAAGCATATTGGGATTTAGCATCAGCCAAAGAAAGGATACCTTCTCAATGGAGAGACCGAACAAGACTATCTAGATGATAGAAGGCTTCACCAACTCCCAATCATGGATCTTCACCAATTCTAAGTTTCTTACCATTCCCCACCTTCCATCCTTCCATACTGCCCAAGGACCAATTAGAGGAAAGGATACGGCCAACACCTTCCAAACTATAGATCCTTTTTTTGAGGATTTTTTAGGAGCTTGATATGAGTCCTCCATCGAAAGGCCATTCAGATATTTAGAATGCATAACCTTTCCCTAGAGAGAAAAAGTGTGAGTGAGTTTCCATAAGATTTTTGCTACTAAAGATTGGGAGAACTAGTAGATATTTTTGAGTCTCCATCTTCCCTATTTTTTTGGTAAGGCTATCTTGGACCACTTAACTAAATGGAGACCCTCATAGGCCCCATTTCCAAACCAAATAAATCTAAAACTTGCCTTCCTTATTTTGGTAAGAATACCCATGGGAACATTCGCAATAGAAGTCTAGAAAATCAGAATACTCTCCAGGCATGATTTGAGAAAAGCAAGGTGCCCACCATGCAATAGAAACATGTTCACCCAAAGAGAGATATGAGATTCAACCTTTTTAAAAATCCACAACAAGTGTACAAATTTGTAGGAATTTGGCTTAACAAAAAATCCCAAATAATTTAATCCATTATGAAGGATTCTAAGAGGAAAGGGAAACATGTATGTGAGCAAGGGAAGAAGACCTTTAGAAAGATTGCATGGCATCAAGAACAATTTTGAACCCAGGTGATTTTGATGGCTTAGATGTCCTTGAGTGGTGATTTCTCAACCACAGACTAGTCCACACACTAGTCCCTCAGGTCACGAACAAATTAGCAAACAAAAAAATATATTTTTAAAAGAATATATCTAATACTTTATATAAATAAATTCTATACAATCTATAAATATAAAAATACAAAACTTATATTTAGAATCTATATAATAAAGAAAAAATATATAATTAAAATATATTTAGAAATTGTAGTAATAATCTATAATATATGTAACAAATATCATAAAGAAAAAATATATAGTTATAATATATTTAGAAATTGTAATAATATAAAATATATCACTCCAATATAACTAGCATAATCGCAAACTCGTGGTTGGAATGTCTAAAGGTTTTGGCTCGTAAAATTCATATTACGTCACCGAGAATATGAAAGGGTTGGAATTAAGTTTGCTAATCATTTGAATGTGACAATTACATTGCCACACAATATGATTTTTTAATCATATTAAGTAAATGTTAATTACGTCACCGAGAATATGAAAGGGTTGGAATTAAGTTTGCTAATCATTTGAATGTGACAATTACATTGCCACACAATATGATTTTTTAATCATATTAAGTAAATGTTAAAAAGTAAACAGATTAACTGACGCCCTAAAAAATGCAATAAAGTTATGAACATGATATTGCATTCCTTGATTTGGAAGGACGACGAAAAATATGCCAACATCTTCAATTGATAACTATAGGATTGGAATTTATGGTTAAAAGATGATTAAATATGTCCATCTCCAATAAGTGTAAGCCTCTCGAGGTAATTAAAAACTACCATAATAAATTTATAATAAAAATTAGAAAAAAATCCAATATAACTATCTCAAATATAATTATCTCAAATTAAAAAGAAAAAAACTTTAATTTGTTTAATTATCTAAGTGGTATTTAGGTTTAATTTGTTTGAGTTTTTTTGTGTTGCATGCTGAGAATTTCATGCTTCTATACCAACTATTAAAAGTAAAAAGTAAGATATTTTACTTATAGGTTAAGGGGTATTTATGTTTAATTAAAGTAAAAAGTAAGATATTTTACTTATAGGTTAAGGGATATTTATGTTTAATTAAAGGAAAAAGTAAGATATTTTACTTATAGGTTAAGGGATATTTATGTTTAATTAAAGTAAAAAGTAAGATATTTTACTTATAGGTTAAGGGATATTTATGTTTAATTAAAATAAAAAGTAAGATATTTTACTTATAGGTTAAGGGGTATTTATGTTTAATTTGTTTGAGTTCTGTGTGCCATGCTTCTACCAATTATTAGATAAAAAGAATTTTAAAGGGAATGGTGTATTAAATAAAAATAATCCATTTAAAAGAAATGGTGCGTGTTTAAAAATAACCTAATTGTTTCATCAAGAAAATTTATTGAGACCAAGGGTAACGTATATGAGCCTATTTTTATTAAACTTAATGGTACTTGCGAAGAAAGATTCCATAACTCTTCGGAAGCCCAACACCACTCTTGTGTAGAAGAGCATGTTAGGTTAAGGAGCGTAGGATCTAGCAAACAATCCTGGAAGTTAAGATGCTATATTCACCCTGTGCCATTAGTTTGTTTCATTTATAGTGCAACATTTGTTAGTTTTGAGTTAAGATGATAAACTACATTAATAATAATTTTAGGAGTTAAATATTTTAAAGTGAATTTATAAAAATAAAAAATATATATAACAATTATCTATAAAGTAATAAAGGTATAATAACTATGTAAATTATTATATATATATATATATATATATATATATATATATATATATATATATATATATTATTTGTAAGTAAGAGTTGTATAAAAATTCTTTAAAAAATCAGAGTTATAATATCATCAAGAGTTTTGGATTGTAGTAACTGAATTGCCTTGAACGAAAATCACTTCAACCAACTGGTAAGAGTAAAGCTAATTGTCTTAAGCTACCAGTCTAAGAATGACAAAACTTAAACATAAAAATTATAGTCTTCATAAAACAACATATCAAACATGGTCATGGGCTCCATGAGGCCAAAGAAAATCAGACACTTGACTAGGCTAACATAAAGAAACATGTGTCGGTCATGCAGTTGGCTTGTAGCAAGGCCATGCGAACTGGGAGGTAGCGAAGTTCGTTGGGTCCACAACTTCCTCTTTGACGATTGTCCCTCCCATCTCCATGTGCTTGTGCATGGCAGCGCCCGTGTCGACGTTGCCTCCCACCCTTTCTGCTTCGGCCCATGTACCCACCTCCTCCATGGCCTCGTGCATGTCTGTTCCTGTGTCAATGTCGTCTCCAATCCTCCCTTCTTTGACAAGTGTCCCTCCCTCTTCCATGGGCACACGCATGGAAATGCCCGAATCGTCTTCATCGCCAACCCCTGTAGCGTCTGCTCCTCCATCCCCCAAGTCGTCTCTATTTCCTCCCCCTAGAGCTTCACCTACTCCTGGTGTCGAGTGGTAAGCCCCCTGCAGAGTGGAGAGCATTTGCAGGAGATTTGATGCCTTTCCGTCCATGATTTCTACTCAAAACTGGAGGTCATCCAGGCCTTGTCGTAGTTCAAAGACCAGAACTTGTAGGATAGCAAGGTTATCTTGCAATTGTGAGTCTGGTACTGAATCTGAGAAGGAATGAGGCCCTGGTTGTAGTCCTAGGTGAGGCTGACTAGATGTGTTATCTTGTTGGACTGGTGCGCTTACTGGTGAATTGGGTGGGACTGCAGGAAACGACAATGAGGAGGAGGCCAAATCGAAAGAAGGCCCCTGGTTGAAGCCCAAGGAATTTTCAGAGAGGGAAAACCATTCCAGCCAGCTTGCAGAGGGCGAGGAGAGGAACATGAGGTCAAAGAGACTTTGTCGAGACTATGACTAAGAAGAGTGCGAGGAAGATGAAGTCGGTGACGAGTTAGGGGATGGTGTAAGCAGGGGTCTGAGGACCACTCGCGGCCGGCTTGGATGCCATGCCGATCCGTGCTTTGATTTTCCCCTTTGCCTTGGCATTTCGGTGGCACTGAGGGGAAATGCAAGCATAGGGAGGAAGCATAGGTAATGAAGGTGTAGTTGGAAGTGATGCAGGTTGCAGGGGGTCTCAACATTGGAAGGGAACCTCTGCAAATGCATATGGCTGGAGGCATGCCATCGAGGCTGCCGAAGGAGGCAAAGACGCATGAGTAGAGTAAATTCGAATTCATGGCTCTGTGCCATCGAAAAGGCAGTGAGTTGAGGCCAGGAACACTAAGAGTAATGGTGCCTAGGCCTATGCGAGCAGGGCTTAAATGCATGAGGGTGGCGGGATGGTGTGCCACGCTCTTGTCACATGGCCATCGCCATGCTGGCCGCTTCGCTCTCCCTCCTAGTGATATCTGTCCCGCACTAGCACCCCATCCAGGGAATTATTAATAATAATATTAATATTAATGTACAGTATAATTTGTCTGAGACTATTAAGAAAAGTAAGAGATTACTTAGATTTCTTAAAAAAAAATAGTTTTATGCTAGAAAAACATTAAGCTAATCATTTGGACATCACCATAGTTTTGATGACTTAGAAGGTTAAAAAGGTCGGTATTGTGACAAATATTTTGAAATTTTGGATCTAATTTAGTTATACGCGTAACATATATATGATTTTCATCTTCAACCCTCGCAGTGTGAGAAAGATGATATATTCTTTCGTCCCACAATGTTTTTGGAATTTTTTTATGCTCGGGTTAGAGTTTGTTCTTATTTTAGCAATGTTGATTTTCTTCTTTAGGCTAATCAAAATAGAGAGATACTTTTGATCTTCTAGACCAGGGTTAACCACCTCCTTGTATTACCTTAATTTTATTTTATCCTCTAATTTGTTAAAGCACCATAAATTCTCCTTAAATTTGGTTGTAATTCTATTTTTAATCATGCTCTCAATGGGGGGAAATCTCACTTCCATGAGGAGGATATGATAGGATAGGGTGTATTGTATTTAATTTTAAGATATAAATTACAAAATTATTTTGGATCTTATTTATCTTTGTCTAGGATTCTGTAGAGATACTGCATCCCCAAACTTCACACCCATGTAAGATAACAAGAGTGATGGGAGTCTCAAACATGAGTTTTTTTTTATCCCATAACCAAAGGTCTATTAATTTACAATTGTTTTCAAACCCATAATAAGATTTTCACCCTCCATTTATCCTTTTTGCAAAGATATATAATTGTAGCTAAGCTTGTGATGAATATCAATTTCAAGATATTTCTATGAAGGCACTTCGTCCAAGCTATTGTCGTCGTATACAAAAATATTGTAGGTGACCTTTTGGATTTAATTATCATGCCTTTCATTTTGTTTGTGTTCACAGTCATACCCATACGAGAGTAGAGGTCCTTATGGATTCTTAGTTGTTTACTGAGGCCATAGGGATTCCTCACCATAAGAACAATATCATCAGTGTAAATAAGAAGGATGATGACTATACGAGAGAGTGTCACGATGAAACAACCTGCAACATCAAAAAAATATTCTAACTTGTCAATGTATATGCCAAAATGGATAGGGGATAGTGGACAACCTTGCTTAACTCCTATAATACAATTAATTTCTTCTAACCAACCCTTGGTGTTCCTAAATTTGAAAATAACGTTCTCATACAAACTTACCGCAACAACTCTCAATTAGAAAGGAAATTTTGGCTCTTCTAACCTATTCCAAAGGCTAGTCCTGGGAACTATGTCAAAAGATTTTCTAAAGTCAATGAAACAATGAAGGGGATTGGTTTTATTATTGTGGAACTCCTCTATAATTATCATAAATGTAACAAAGTGGTCTATAGTTGAATGATATCCTTTAAATCCAGCGTGGTCTTTAGTTCTTTTTCCGTGGTTTTCTATCCACACGTTGATCTTATCTTCCAAAATACTTCTATATAGCTTGGCTAAAATTAGGATAATCATAATGGTCCTATAGTTAGAGGGGTTGATTATATTCCCACTTTTAAAAAATGGTACAATGAGGTTTTGAGTCGAGGGTTTAGGGAAGTCTTGTTTGACTGCTAAATTGAAGAGTTCGTGTATGTTAAGGATGAGGACAGACCCTCTATTTTTTAATATTTTATCTTGGTAGCCTTTGATGTCCTTATCTTTCCCTTTTGCAAGTCACTTAACCCAAAATTTTGTGTATTCTATAGAAAAAACTTCATCCTTTTTAGAAATTTTTTAATGTTGTCCAAAACATTAGGGGATTCATAAAGATGTTTAAGGTAGGAATTTCATTCCATTAGGGGAATCATGTTATTTTTTTTAGTTTTATGAGTTAGAATTTTCCTCCATAATTCCTTAGGATCTAGCTTAGATAGGTGCAATTAATTTCTATTTAAGTAGTTCCTTTTTTTCTTTTAATTAGGGCTTTGTATCTATTTATCTTATTGTATTTTAAAGACTCATTAAGAGCATCCCTAATGATTTTTATGGCAATTTTACACCCATTATCATACCAACGGTTGACTATTATGTTTTTCTTTTTACCCAAGACCTCAATAGAGAATTTGTTAATGAAAGTAAAGAGGGTTGTCATAAATTTATGATAGAGGTTTTCAATATTGTTCTTATATGAAAGGATATTCAATTCATTATTTAAGTCCTTTAAGAAAATATCATTTTTATTTATTTTTAAAAGAAGCCAGTTCTCTTCAATAGGGATTTTGTGCATGCCAAAGTTTAGAATTATGGTTAAAGGTCTATGATCAAATTTAGGCTCATGGTTGTTTAAAAGGTCAAAATTTACTATGTGGTTGTATAAGAGGATATTTGATATCACATAATCCATGACATTGTTACCCAAGCCATGGATGCAAGTCATCCAACTAGGTTTTTCCCACTTCATTAGACGATTGCAAATTATTATATATTGATAACTATAGAGATTGATTAGCTTGGTACCAAACAAATTCTTAGTGAGGTCATCAGAGTTTCTTTTGTACATGTTAGATAAAATAAGGTCCTCCTCTAGCTAGAGAGGATTAGGGTTGGAGTTGTTTCTTAAAATGATAGCTTGATTAGTTAGAATTCTAACATTAAAGTCTCCTACCAAGAGGATAGTAATAACTTGATTAGTTAGATTTCTAGCATTAAAGTCTCCTAGCAATAGGATGATATCTTCATTTGTGAAACTGTAAATATCTTGTTCTAAGATTTCGTAGGGATAAATTTTATCTAGAATGTTTTTCTTATTATAAAAAGTAGAATTAATAGACATGAAATATAATATTTCTATATACATATTTTTGGTATTAAAATCTAAAATCATTATCAATATGTATTGATTGAGAGAATCTTTCTTAT
>ML843378.1:38916-74294 GCA_009831015.1 Picea engelmannii
AAACTGACAAGTGTAACTTTCTTCATGAAAATGATCTTAAAGAAGAGATAGATCTTCTATCACCATGTCATTATCATGTCATCATCTTGATAACCAAAAATGAGGATAAAAAACGCGCACAGGCCTCCCTCGCGACAACAACCAGAGTCGTAATCGACCAACAAGCTTACACTGCCACACAGGTATGGGCGCAGAGGAGGGGGGGAAACCCCCCTCATACCGCAATGCAGCGGCCAATGACAAAATCGGAGCTAAAGCAGCGAGACCCACCTTCGAGCCGCCTCCACAGATGCGTGAACAACTGCTAGCCAGAGAGAAGAATCTCGGAGCAGCGATGGAAACTGAAGCAGGCACCTCTCAACCAAAGCCGCCACAGAACTGGGAACCGGGCAAATGTATCCCCCAATTGGAGAAGCTGCCCAGGTATCTTATCAGCTCTACCAGGGTTGGAGAGCACACTCAATTTATGAAAGAGCACGCCCTAATAGGAAAATTTCTAGGGCTTTGGCCAGCAGAACAAGACCTCCGCAAATGGATACAACATTGGTGGAATCCCAAGGGGGATTACGAGCTACAACTCAGCTCCAAAGGCTTCTTCACAATCATCTTATACAATCTCGAAGACAAAGACATAATCTTTGAAAATGGGCCATACTTCTTCAACTCAGCAGGCCTATTTCTACATTTTTGGACGGAAAGATTTAGCCCAGACAAAGAAGACTTCACCATGGCCCCTGTCTGGATCCGTCTGTACTCCTTGCCGCAAGAGGTCTGGCTGGAGGAGATTATAATGGGAATAGGAAATACCCTAGGTCAATATGTGAAAGCCTCTGAAGCCACAAAGCAGCGGAAGTATACCTCTTATGCCAGGATCTGTGTATACATGAACATATCTAAAGCACTCCCGGGAACGGTAACCCTCGAGTACCAGGATGAGGACTGGCAACAAACCCTGGATTATGAACATATACCATTCGGGTGCAGAAGATGCCACGAACACGACCATCTATACCGGGATTGCCCCATCATCACACAAGCCACAAAGGCAACAGAAACCCTGCAGAAGGAAGGATTCACCACAGTAACATCCAAAAGGCGGCATCCACCAAGGAAGCAACCCATGGCAACAGGACAAAACATTGCCACGAAGAACTCCTATGAAATTCTGGAGCAGCTACCAGAGGACGAAGAGGTCCAGAACCCGCACAAAAAACCCCCGCAATAGCAAACAAAAGGCCCAAATCCTGACCCCCATCCGCACAACGCTGAAATCCCAACGGAAGAAAGAGGAGACGGAGATGGGGACACCCCAATGTTGCTGGATGACAGGGACCTAGCAGGAATAGACTTAGAAAAGCTGGAAGAAGCTTTGAATCAGAAGGATCTGTAGACCCTTCCTGAAGAAAAACTCCGCAAGGTGCATAAGGTATTTATCAATTCCTCCGCCGGATCCACTGCTCGTCTAGGCATAGAGGCTGACTTGAACTCTGGCACGAAACGAGTCCTTCGCGAGAACAAGAGGCGAGGAAGGAAAACTGCACACCAGCTTATCAAGGAAGCAGGCAACCTCATGATAAACTCAGGACAGATACAAAAGCTTTCGGAGGGATACCTCCACTCAACACCCACCTCTTAATCATGAAGATCATCACCTGGAATATCAGGGGACTGAACGGTCGATCCAAACACAAGATCCTCCGAGACTGTATCATGGAAGAAAAACCAGACATACTACTGCTCCAGGAGACCAAATGAAAGGGAGCAGAAGTCGAAACAATCTCTAAACGAATATGGCGAGAATGTGACTCTATAACAACAGATTCCATAGGGGCTTCAAGAGGTCTCGCTATCATATGGAATCCGCTCAATGTGCCTATCAGCAAACCCTTCACAACAGCTGGCACAATCACTTCTCACTTCGAAGTCATGGGCACAAACCAGGAAGGGGCCATCACCAACGCCTACGGGCCACATAGCAATCAGGACAATGTCAAATTTATGCAGACCCTGGAGCTGATCAAGACCTTGACGACAACACCGAACTGGATCTTAGGAGGCGACTTCAACATGATTTTGACACTGAAAGAAAAAGCGGGAGGCATTAAGCGTCTCGAGCAAGACAACGGTAAGTTTAAAGCTCTCATTGACCAGTTAAAATTAGTTGATATTGAAAATAGCAATGGCACCTTCACTTGGTCTAATCGTAGAACAGGCAACCAACACATTGCCTGCCGACTAGACCGTTTCCTCGTAACAGAGGAAATCATGGAATCAGGCTCCCATTTGGAAAGCCTCATCTTACCAAGAGCAGGCTCGGATCACTGGCCCCTGGCTCTGCAAATGGACTTGGGAGAACCCCCCAAATACAAGCCTTTCCGCTTCGAGAAATTCTGGCTAACACACCCAGACTTCAAACGCCTAGCCAAATCCTGGTGGGCAGAAGCGAAAATAGACCATGGCTCTTGCATGTACAGGTTCCAGCAGCGACTAAAAAACTTCAAGCAGAGGCTAAAACAATGGAACAAAAATAGCTTTGGAAATATACTACAAAGCATAAAGACCATCGAAGGCAGACTGGGGGAGATTCAACAACTCTTCATCTCTGGAACAAGAACCGCTGAACTGATGGAGGAAGAAGAGCAGCTTCAGACACAATTGGAAGAACGAAGAAAGCAGGAGGAAATCCTCTAGAAGCAGAAATCCAGAGTGCAATGGCTCAAGGAAGGAGAAAAGAACACAAAATTCTTCCATAGAGCCATGATGCACAGAAGGCAGATCAACAGAATCACTCACCTGGAGGATGGCCAAGGCAACTTAATCAAAGAACACTCCAAAATAGAGGAGGATCTGCTCCAGTACTACTAAGACCTCCTCACGGAACCACTGGAGGACAGAACGGAAGCCATCAGGAAGGTCACGAGACACATACCAGCACTTATCACTTCAGAACAGAATGCCGCCCTAACTCGACCCATAACACAAGAAGAGGTCGACCAGGCAGTAAAAGATATGCAAGCAGGAAAAGCCCCGGGTCCGGATGGGTTTACCGTGGACTTTTTTCATCATTGCTGGGATCTGGTTAGATCGGATGTGTGGGAGGTAGTTGAAGAATCACGAGCTTCAGGCGTGGTCTTACCAGCCCTCAACGCCACTTTCCTTACTCTCATTCCGAAGGAAGATCGAGTCACCAATCCCAAACAATTCAGACCTATCGCCCTCTGCAACGTAATCTACAAAGTCATAACGAAGGTCATCGCAGCCAGGCTCAAGCCCATCCTGCCTTACCTTATATCTAAGGATCAGTCAGGGTACGTAGAAGGAAGACAAATCATGGATAGTGTCATTCTAGCACATGAGGTCATCCACTCCCTCAAAACTTCAAGAACTCCAGGTATGCTTATCAAACTTGACCTCTCCAAAGCCTTCGATCGAGCTAGTTGGAAGTATATTAGAGCAGTCCTAGACTCCTTTGGATTTGCTCAGGACTGGATAAACTGGATCATGAACCTCACTTCCTCCGCCTTCTTTTCCATCCTGGTGAACGGTGTTCCTTCAAAACCTTTCACGTCTTCCAGAGGAATCCGTCAAGGAGATCCCCTTTCTCCCTTTCTGTTCATTCTCCTAGCAGAGGGTCTAGGGTGCTACATCAAAGCTTCAGTAATAGATGGCTCCCTCAAGGGCCTACCCTTGGACAATCTACAACCTGCCCCTTCCCACAGTCAATTCGTAGATGATACCCTCCTCATGAACTCCCCTACGGCCCAGGAAGCTCAGAAGCTCAACTCCATTCTCGCAGACTTCACAGAAGCCTCAGGCATGTCACTCAACCTGGACAAGTCCAAACTGTACTTCTTCAACACTCCTCCCTCTGTCCAATGCTATATCTCTAGACTGCTGGGGATTCCCAGGAGCTCCCTTCCGTCCAACTATCTCGGTATACCTCTATCTAGAGCGGCGGCTTCCAACATCTCCTGGGACAACCTTCTCCTTTCCATCTCTAACCGACTCAGCAATTGGACTTTTAGACCTCTCAATATTGCCTCTCGGCTGGTCCTCCTTAAATCAGTTTTGCAGGCCCTGCCCACTTATCTCTTCACTGCCCTGGCGGCCCCCAAAAAAGTCATAAAAGCTATCAGATCCCTGCAACAGAATTTCCTCTGGAGTGGCCACCAACCTAACAAAAAATGGGCGCTTGTCAACTGGGACAAGCTCTGCTTGCCAAAAAGTCAAGGCAGATTGGGAGTTAGAGACCCAGGCAAACTGAACCAGGTAATGGGGGCCAAAATATGGTGGAGATGGTTAAAAAACCCTGCAGCAGCCTGGGTACAACTATGGAAACAAAAGTATGCCCCTCATACCCCGGAAGATCAGATAATCCAGCTTAACAACCACATACAGGGATCTAATATTTGGAACACAACCTGGCAAAATCACACCCTGGTTCAACACCATGCCTTCTGGGAGGTAAGAGACGGAGGCAGTGCCCTATTCTGGACAGATTCTTGGCAGCAAGTCAAACCTCTGGACACGATGGAAGAGCTAGCAGCACTTAAGCGAGCCCTCCACCAAAACACCCTTCCCAAGGTCAAAGATCTCTGGACGATGCAAATTCCGCACCAAAGATGGCGCCAATGGAAAACCTCGCATCAAGAGCTCGGGATTCCCGAAACCATTGACTTGCAAAGCTGGCAGGCTCAAGCCAACAGCAGGAAAATACTCTTCAGAGAGGGGCCAGACATCCTAAGGTGGGGGCACTCTACAGCTGGAACCTTCACCGTCAAGGAAGCTTACCTTTTTCACGTCAATCAGCAGGATCCAAGAAAAGAGCACATCTGGAATAAGGTATGGAATCCCAGCCTCTGGCCCAAGATCTCCACTTTCATGTGGCTGGTTGTGCATAATAGAGCCCTAACCTGGGACAATCTAAGGAAGAGAGGCTTCATTGGTCCCTCCATGTGCGCTCTTTGTTCACTTCAAGAGGAAAGTAAATAACACCTCTTCAACGGATGCCAGTACAGTCAAAAGATCTGGGACTATGGAGCACAGATCATTCGCAAATCCAACCGTAACCGCAGCAGTATTAATGAAACGATTGAGAAATGGAATAATATCTCATTCACCAACCCCATACTAACTCTCATATGGGATCTGCTGCCGGGATTCACCCTCTGGCAAATTTGGAAGGAGAGAAACAAGCGCATTTTCCACTCCCAATCCTCCCCCCCGTACGCTACTTGGACAAAAGTCACGACCCAAGTAATAGAAACTGTCAGGAAAAAATCCTGGACAGAGAAAGACTGGCAATGGAACCCTGAGGAGTGGATCATCCTGCACAACTGGCAGCTCGTATTGAACAACCATCCACCAGCTAGAAGCCCAATTGTCCCATTGGCCAGCCCTACCACCTGGACCCCCCCACCGGCACACTTCATCAAAGTTAATTTTGACGGAGCCTCCAAGGGCAACCCAGGACCTGCAGGATACGGGACAGTACTCCGGAACTCAGATGGAGAAATCCTAGGTCTGGAAGCAGGCTTCATCGGTGACACAACCAACAATGTAGCAGAGCTCGCAGGACTCCTGCGAGGACTCCAAGCAGCCACCAACAAAGGCTATCAACGAATACTCCTAGAAGGTGACTCACAACCCATCATAAGACTAGCCACTAGAATAATCCATGGCTGCGATCCAGAGAAGATTTCCCCGAGCTAGCGACTCTCTGGCTTACTCGTCGACTTTAGTCATTATCTTCAACCGCATCTCACCATCACCACCTCCCATGTCAAAAGGGAAGCAAACAAAGTGGCAGATCGACTCGCAAACGAAGCAGTGGAAAAAGGGGAAGAACGCTTAAGCTGGGAGGGCCAGAGCTCACCAGCCCCAGAGATCCTCACACAGTGCCAAGCTTTAGCCAGAAAGGATTTTCACTCCCTGGATGGGTTGATAGGTGGCACAATTGTGCCAGGTGGAAACGAAAGGGGACGCTGCGTAAATTCTCCCATCGGCGCGTCTCAACCCAGTCATTAAACCACATGAATGAGCACAGGCGATATCCCTCGAGCAGTACCCTCGCGCGAGTGCAAGGTACCTCATCCCAGAGCACTAACCAGAAGGAAATAATGACGAGATTTAATGCCATGGTTATATCAAACGTATTGATAATGGAGTTCGTTATTCGGGTCACGCCTGCAAGTGGAATTTCTCTCCGGGGAGCCTACCTTTCACAGGCAAACCAGTGCTGCAGAAGCCTCACTGTAGTTTCTTGGGTGCAGAGCCTGCAATTGGCAACTCCGCCCCCCTTTCGCAGCAACTTGACCGGTACTAATAGCATCAGGATTCTCGACAGGGTACCAGTCATGCCTCGAATTCGAGGGAGACTGAGATGTGGGGCGGCCTAGTATGTTGCAGAATCCAGGCGCAAGCGAAAGAAAAACTTTGAAAGAGCCATGGAAATTGCCACCCGGTGACGCAAGCTCAAGCTGAGGACGCCTCCACGGGTGTTCATCGAAGAAGTTATACCACCAAACGGCCCGCCAAGCCCTCCCGAGCACATTCTACTCACAATTTCAGAGAACTGGAACTCTCGCGTAAGCTATGGCTCCCCTGGCCCCCATCAACCTGTAAGTGAGGGGCCCGACCCCTCCATAGTCATCGAGGAACGACCTTACACCCCTTGCTATGTGGTTGAGGAGATCCCCACTGAGGCCACCGAGGCAACGGAGGACACAGGGAAAGAACGTCAGCGACATCAGCCAAAGGAGGAGGACGAGGACGCACGCACAGAGAACACGGCCAACTACAGGCAGGAGTAGCCACCCGCTGCAAATTGGGATCACCTCAACCTAATTTTCGACATTAGAAGCAAAATGGACGATCAAATCTTCCGCCTGGCACAAATCGACCAGAGGCTCGACATGTTTTTCGTGGCGCACTCCCAAGCAACGTCCAAAAAACAATGCCCGACCTGTGCGCGCACCTACACGTTTCCTGCGCGGTGGAGGCACTCCGATGCATAGGACAAGCGACATGGCTCAAAGGTTCCATCATGCTTAAAATTCTGCTCTGGTTTTCTTGCTATGGTTTTTATGCTAGCTATTATACTGTCATAGTCTTAGTTAGAATAACCAGCCTTCAGGCTGTGATTATCAGTCTCGGTTTCCTACGGGCGGGACATAGCACTGTTAACTCTGTAAATTTTGCCACCTATGCACATGGTGTGACACCTGGATATGGATGCTCAGCTGTCCCGGTTTCCTGTTTAGGCGGGACAGCTGGCATCACTTTTGTATTTTGATCATAGCAATATAACAGGTACTGCCTCTTTTTACTTAAAAAAAAAACATTTTAATAATCTATAAAAATAAAAAAATATTAAATATTAATACACTTAAATAAATTAATTAAAAATATTAAATTTAATTAACATTTTTATCATCTATTAAAATTAAAAATCCTAAATAAATTAATTAATTATAAAAATGCTCCTTAAAAAACCTAAACCCTTATTATATTTCTTATGTATTTCCTTGATACAATCCTATATATTTCTTATGTATTTCCTTAGTACAACCCTATATATTTCTTATGTATTTCCTTGGTACAACCCTAAATTGAGTGCATGTGAATTTTAATTTTGATATGTATCAAGAACACATCCTTCACATCCTCTACTACTCATCACATCCTCTAGTGCATTATTATATGAATTCATCTAGCCTCAACTATATATTATATCTTATTTGTAATAATACTTAGTTAAATATTTAGAGTTTTGGTATTTTTTTTTTTGAGAAATTACACTTTTATAAATATAAATACGATTTTACTATATATTTTTATTAATTTTTAATTATGAATAAAATAGTAATAAAATAAAAATTATTATAAAATAAATAATTTATTAAAAGAAAAATATTAAATTTAATTAACATGTTTATCATCTATTAAAATTAAAAATCCTAAATAAATATATTAATTGTTATATATTTCTTATGTATTTCCTTGATATAATCCTAAATTGAGTGCATGTGAATTTTAATTTTGATATGTATCAAGAACACATTCTTCAGATCCTTTAGTGCTTTTCACATCCTCTAGTGCATTATTATATGGATTGATCTAGCCTCAAGTATATATTATATCTTATTTTTATTAATACTTAAGAAAATATTTAAAGTTTTGATATTTTTTGAGAAATCATCACTTTTAATGGTTTTAATGGGAGATTTATAAGGTCCATGTTTTTACCTTAAATTATAGGAACCTAAGAAAATATTCTTGAATTGATTCTTGTCCATGTCCAATCTCATAAAAACTTTACAAAGCACACCTTTCAACATAACTTTAAAATTAATGATAATTGCATCTAATAACATTAAAGTTAATGATAATTGCAGTTTTGTTTGAAAAAACAATTTCCAACATAACTTTAAAGTTAATTATAATTGCATCCAATAACTTTAAAATTAATGATAATTGCATCCTTGTTTGAGAAAATAAGGATATAGCTTTTTTTTAGAATTTTTATAAACATTTAATTTAATAACTTTAAAGTTAATGATAATTGTATCTTTGTTTGGGAAAAAAATCCCAACATAACTTTAAAATTAATGATAATTGCATCCAATAAATTTAAAGTTAATAATAATTGCATCATATTTTTTTTTACAATTTTTATAAACATTTAATTTAATAACTTTAAAGTTAATGATAATTGCATCTTTATTTGGGAAAACAACTCCCAACATAACTTTAAAGTTAATGATAATTACATTCAATAGCTTTAAAGTTAATGATAATTGCATAAAGATATACCTTTTTTTTGCAATTTTTATAAACATTTAATTTAAAAATGTGAGTCTAATTTCCAACGTGTAATTTAATTTTTACTTGAAAAAAATGTGGTAAAAAAGGAATTTCACTAAATAAATATTATAAGAATGGAATCACCCCTTTAATATGTATTTATGATAAGGAATGTACAATAATGATTAGAAATGATAACAATAACTTGACCACGACTAGGTAATATTTAGTTATGATAAGAAATGATAAAAATAAATTGACCATGACTAGATAATATTTAGTTATGATAAAGAATACAATAATGATAGGAAATGATAACATGACCACATGACTAGGTAATAAGATACCATAGTGCATGTTGAAGCTAAAAGAGATCCAACAATAGAACTTAACCACATGACTAGGTAATAAGATCCAACAATGCTATACTGAAGATCAAGAGCGCACTAAGGGTCAACCATTAAGAGTGCACTAATCACATAACCGAAAGATAGCTTCAATCATACATTTTCCAATAAAATCACATAACTGAAAGATAGCTTCAATCATACATTTTCTAATAAAAATGTCAAAAAAATCATCAATTAGTGTTGTAAATAACTTATGTCACAAGATTATGAACGTCATTTGTTTTTATATACATAATTAAGCTTTATATACGTAATTAACCCTCACAACAGAGAAGACGAAGATGATACGGTATAATAAGTCTCAAAGAGACGCTCCTTGCCTTGCCTAAGGCGAGGCGGAAAAGCTAGACGAAGTCTAGGTTGACTCGAAGACGAAGACGAGGAGATAAGAAGAAGCAAGGCGCCACTCAAGGATAGGCGCTAGGCAAGGTGCCTAGCAAGCCAAAGAATCAATCAACACAAGGGAGTGAGCCAAACATGGTGTCAAGCCAGGCGAAGGCTACGAGCCAAGCAAGGGTGCAAGGCACCTAGGCTACTCCTCAAGGCATCTTTCCATCATAAAGTGTCTTATATTGATTCATGTGCAAAACTAGACCAAAAAATGAATTTTACAATATTAATGTCAACAAAAATTGTTGCTAAAATGTCAACAAAAATTGTTGCTGCAATTCATCACCTAAAGAACATCATGATTATAAAATTGTATAATCAATGACTGAAGTTGATAGAAGATCCTCACATAATATGTAAAATAAATTTATGTCCAATCATTAATCCAACAATAGATAAACCTTGTAGAAGTTACACATCCAAGATTTTTCCTCCTTTGTTTTTTGTCTAAAGATTTATAAGAAGCATTGTCAATGATGGCTGCTAAATACATAAGTATGATATGGAACCCCTTCTTGAGAGCTAGTGCGAGATATAAAGAGCAGGCTGGTTCAATAAATCCCTGGCTTTCAAAGAAATAGGTACCCAACTGTGTATTTCCTAATCGATGGTGAATGGGCCAATCATTGATGGATGAAGGCATGGCGATACTTAATCTATCTGAGAATAGTGTTTTCATCGCTATGGGAGTTGACATGCATACCCAATTAGCTGAACAACACGGCAAACAATTGGTAGATTTTGTCTCCTAATAAAACCTGCTCCAGACTAGTTGCTTGACATGCAAGGTTACCATATTGGTAGATTTTGTCTCCTAATAAAACCTGCTGCAGACTAGTTGCTTGACATGCAAGGTTACCATGTCGAAGTACAATTTTCACCCAAAATGATCCTAGATTGCTCACGCGAAGGTCATGAAGAAATATCACAAGAATATTCATGTGGCAGTGGCGGTCTTAAAACGACGTTATATAAAATCAAACTTACCCCATTCAAATCATATCATTTAAACTGTATTTCGTTCTATCGTTCATGATGTGAATATAGTGTAAGTAATATCAAGCAATTAAGATATTTGGATGGTCAAAATGGTGAATATGAACCATGTTAAGTGATAATAAAAGTAAAAATAATAATAAAAGTAAAAGACTGTGTTGAAAGATTATATATATAAATAGATAATAAAAGTAAAATACTAATTGAAGATCATTCACATATTTAATTCAAGGTATTATTGTAGTAAACAAGAAATCGCTTCTTTCTTGGTTTCCTCAATGTGATATGAAAATTGTTTTGTTGTACCTTTTTCAATAGGTGTAATAGGACTAGTCTGAGGTAATACTTGTTTTAATTCAAGATATTGTCATAAACAAGAAACCATGCCTCTCTTGTTTTCTCAATGGTAATCCTATGACTTATAAACTGTTAAAACCCAAGAAGGTTTCAATGTAAGTTGTTTTGTTTTAAAACCCAAGAAATTTTCAATGTAAGTTGTTTTGTTGTATTTTTTTCAGTAAGTGTAATAGGATTAGTATGAGGTAATACTTCATCAATGAAATCCTAAGAAATTATCAAATTATACAAAAACATATGTGTGAGGTTCTACGGGTAATTTTCGAAGATAATACATAATATTTTTACAAATCTAAGAACACCATTGACACATCCTACATCAATCCATAAGTTTAAAGTAAGCACCACCCTACTTCAATTGAAATAAGAAATCCCTCTTTCATTTGTTCCTCATCAACATTAATATCAAATTTTGAAATCAGAATGTAAGTTGTTTTGTTGTATCTTTTTCAATAGGTGTAATAGGACTAGTATGAGGTAATACTTCATCAATGGAATCCTAAGTAATTATCAAATTATACTAAAACATATGTTCTGTTCTACAGGTAATCTTCCAAGTTAATACATAATTTTTTTACAAATCCAAGTAATTATCAAATTATACTAAAACATATGTTCTGTTCTACGAGTAATCTTCCAAGCTAATACATAATTTTTTTACAAATCTAAGAACACCATTGACACATCCTACATCAATCCATAAGTTTGAAGTAAGCACCACCCAACTCCAATTGAAATAAGAAATCTCTCTTTCATTTGTTCCTCATCAACATTAATATCAAAATTTGAAATAAGAAATCCCGCTTTCATTTGTTCCTCATCAACATTAATATCATTTTTTTTGCTTACTATTATAAAAGAAATACATGTGCAATAGATAGATTTGTACCCTAATAAAAAAACATGTGAAATAGATAGATTTGTGCCCTAATAGAGAAAGAAACACTAAAATCAATCTACTATAAGAAATATAAATGCACTATAAGAAATAGAATAATTGTAGTCATCTATACAAAGCATGTATAACATATAACAATAACAATGAAAAAAAAACACTAAATTCAATGCAATGTAAGAAGGAAAATAATACACTTCGTATCAAAACACCTACAATTGAGTGTAAGTAATTTTCTAAAATGAAAAGTTTCAAATGTAAGTTGTTTTGTTGTAACCTTTTCAATAGGTGTAATAGGACTAGTATGAGGTAATACTTCATCAATGGAATCAAAAGTAATTATCAAATTATACTAAAACATATGTGTGAGGTTCTAAGGGTAATCATCCAAGCTAATACATAATTTTTTTACAAATCTAAGAATACCATTGACACATCCTACATCAATCAATAAGTTTGAAGTAAGCACCACCCTACTCCAATTGAAATAAGAAATCCATGTTTCATTTGCTCCTCATCAACATTAATATCAAATTTTGAAATAAGAAATCCCTCTTTCATTTGTTCCTCATCAACATTAATATCAAATTGAAATAAGAATTCCCTCTTTCATTTGTTCCTCATCAACATTGATATCAAATTTTGAAATAAGAAATCCCTCTTTCATTTGTTCCTCATCAACATTAATATCAAATTTTCTGCTTACTATTATAAAAACAATACATGTGCAATAGATAGATTTGTACTCTAATAACAATACATGTCCAATATTCCTCATCAACATTAATATCAAATTGAAATAATAAATCCCTCATTTGTTCCTCATCAACATTAATATCAAATTTTGAAATAAGAAATCCCTCTTTCATTTGTTCCTCATCAACATTAATATCAAATTTGATGCTTACAATAATAAAAACAATACATGTGCAATAGATAGATTTGTACCCTAATAACAATACATGTGCAATAGGATAGTAACAGTGGAATAATTAAATAATATGCCTACGATACTAAAAATTGCATGCTCTGAGTCGTTGTACCTAGCAACTAGGTCTCGTTGATGGGTTCTTATAGGGGCAGCGAGACGCCGCCTCTCCCTAGTGCCAATTCCTTCAGAATCCTTCTCATCAATGAAGGAAAGTTTCCAGACTCCAACCCCCCCTCCAAGTTTGTCAAAACATTGGATGGAATTCCTTCAATAACCCTCCCCCGGGAACAACCCATGCAGATCGCGTTGTCGTTAGTAGATCGAGCACTCGTGGGTCAGTTTGCTTGGCTTTGGCCCTCGCCACGCACTGCTGAGAATTAGATCCAGAAAAAATGGTGGCCCTTGATTTACAACAGCGTCACCTGCTACGCGGTTGGGCGAGGGTTCTTCCCTTTTGAATTTATCTCCAAGGATGACCGAGATCTAATTTTCAGAAATGGGTCGTACTTCATGGGCCCCTAAGGACTTTACCTCAACCGATGGACGCCAGAATTTGACCCGGCGCTGGATGTACCCAAGGCGATCCTGATGTGAGTCAGAATTCCTAACTTGTCGACCCATTGCTGGTCCACCTCGTCAATGCAAGCCATCGACAATGGGCTAGGTAAGTACATTGACAAAGCTAACCCCAAAGAACAATACTCTTGTGCACTTATTTGTGTTGAAGTTGATATAGAAGTGGGTCTTTCGTAAGCACTAAAGTTGACAGTAGGAGACTAGCAACATTACCAGAAGCTCGACTATGAACAACTACCTTTTAAATGTCGACACTGCCATGAGTATTGCAATTTCCAAAAAAACTACCCAAAAATCCCCCAAGCTCAGCAAGAAAAAGACCTGGATGAAGGATGGAAATAGCCCAAAAGACACAAGTGAAAAAAACTGGGTTCCAGACGAGACGGGAAATCTCCAAACTGTTAGAAAAAAAAGGACCATGGAGCAATAAAATAAAACAAATGTGGAAACAAAACACAAAATATACACAATACAATAGAGACACAGATTTACATGGTTCACCCAGTGTGGGCTACATCCACCAAAGAAATTGTCAGGTCCTTCATTTATTATTATCCAGCATATGAAGGGATACAACCTACAACAAACCCACTGTAACTTCCTCTTCTTTCGCTCACAGTCTCCTATCTCAGAATACAATATTCGCCATCAACCATCGCTGTAATACATTTCCCTCATAAAAGAGGGTTGCCTTCTAGGGCAAAAAACCCTAACATAATCTATATCATTAGATCTACGATCTTATAATGAACAGTCCATATTTACAATGAAATTACAATATACATTTACAAGGCAATTTTTCCTTCGGGGGCTTCTCCCCTGAACCCCCTAGCCGTGGGGATAGCCCCCCAGGACCTCGCAGAGGGAATACCCCCCCTCTGCACTCCCCCTCATGGAAGAGTGTACATACTTCTGGGGTGTAAAGTCTTCATGGGGTATAAACACGACTGAAAGAAAGGACCTCTGAATCAGGAACATAATCAAGCTCCACAACCAACAATCTCTCACTTGGAGACTGATCTCAATAACTCCACCGCTGTTGTATATGCTGAACTCTGAACCTTCTTGGACCTGGCAAATTTCTCATCTTTATATTCATTCTTGAAGACCAACTGTAACTGAGCAGGAACTCAGTTTCTCTCTGGTTACTCCCTTTGTTAACATGTCTCCAGGATTCTAGCTAGTGTGTATCTTTTCCAACTTCAAATGTCCATCTTCCAAGGTGAATCATATGAAGTGGTACCTCAACTATATATTCTTAGTCTTTGAATGGAATGTTGAGTTCTTTGCAAGATGAATTGCATTCTCACTGTCACAGTACAACCTACTATTCTCCTGCTTCTTTCCCAATTCCTCCATAAACCTTTGTAACCAAATCATCTCTTTACTAGCCTCTGTAGCAACAACATACTCTGCCTCTATTGTTGAAAGTGCAAAAACCTTTTAAAGTTTCAAAATCCAACTTACTGTTATTCCACCTATAGTAAAAACATACCTTGTGGCTGTCTTTATCACCTGCCATATCTGAATCAACATATCCCTGTAGAAAAGTGTCTGAACCTCCAAAACATAATGCATGAATAGTAGTACCTCTCAAATACCTGAGAATCCACTTTACTGCCTCCCAATGTTCTTTACCTGGATTTTTCATATACCTTCTCACAACTACCACTGCATGTGAAATATCTGGTCTTGTGCAAACATTGCAGACATCAAGCTTCCAACTGCTGATGAATAAGGGACCCTGGACATGTATTTTATCTCCTCCTGTGTCTTCAAACACATTTCCTTAGTTAATTTTAAATGGTTGGCCAAAGATGTACTAACTGGTTTTTCATTCTGCATTCTAAACCTCTCCAACACCTTCTTTGTGTACTCACCCTAAGACAATGTCAGTTTGTGATTTTTCCTGTCTCTTGTTATTCTCATACCAAGGATTTTCTTTGCAGCACCCAAATCCTTCATCGCAAATGAATTGGCTAATTTATTCTTGAGAACATTTATATCTTGCATATTAGACCCTACAACAAGCATGCCATCTACATACAATAGCAAGATAATAAAGCTTCCATTTTCTAGCTTTTTAAAATAAACACAGTGATCAAAATGACATCTACTATAACCATGTTCTATCATAAACCTGTCAAACTTCAAATACCACTGCCTTGGAGCTTGCTTTAGGCCGTAAAATCTCTTCTTCAACTTGCATACCAAATTCTCCTTCCCTTTGACCTCATACCCCTGTGGTTGCTGCATATAAATCTCTTCCTCCAAATCCCCATGGAGAGAAGCTGTTTTGGAGGAAGAGATTTATATGCAGCAAGAGATTTATATGCATATAATTGAAGCTGTTGACTTCAATTAGGACTATTTTTCCTGTCCATTCCTCCTCTGGAATTCTACCATCCAAGGAGCTTGAAGGTCCTCTATTTATTAAGTAAACAACATTATCTACAACATCTGCCCAAAACTGTAAGGGCAAACTAGCATGCAATCTCATACTCCTTGCACGCTCCATGATTGTCATGTTCATCTTTTCTGACACACTATTTTCTTGTGGTGTTCTTGGAACTGTCTTCTCTCTATGAATCCCATGGTATGAACAATAATCATCAAAATCCTTGCTGCAATATTCACCTCCATTATTTGATCTGAGACACTTCAACTTTTTTCCTGTCTCATTCTCAACCAAAGCTTTCCATTTCTTAAAAGTATCAAAAACATCAGATTTTTGTCGAATCAAATAAACCCAAGTTTTTCTAGTTGCATCATCAATAAAAGTAATATAATAATGAGAGCCTCTAAGAGATAATACTTGAGTTGGTCCACATACATCTGTATGCACAAGCTCTAACCTTTCACTCTTCTTTTCTTTTCCAACTCTGAGAAATCTGACTCTCTTCTATTTTCCATAAACACAATGCTCACAGAAGTCCAAATCAATTTGTTTAAGATCTGGAAACACATTTCTTTTGTGAAGTATCTACATCCCCTTCTCACTCATGTGTCCAAGCCTATGATGCCACAGTGTTGTATCCACTCCTGTAGAAGCTAAAGAGATAGAAGAGTCAGTATTACCAGTACATAAATACAATGTACCTACCTTCTCTCCCTTTGCTATCACCAATGATCCTTTGATGACCTTCCATGTCTTATCTGTAAATATGGATATACAACCTTCACTTGCCAAACTACCCTGTTGAAATTAGATTTTTCCTTAAATCTAGAACATGTCTTACCTCTTTCAACAACCATTGGTTTCCATTGCGTTTCTTTATTTTTACCTTTCTCATTCCAACAATTTTGCATGGTGCATCATCACCCAAATGAAATTGTCCAAAATCACCTTGAACATAATCTAGAAAATGTTTTCTATGGCGTGTGGAATGAAATGAAGCCCCCCTAATCTACTACCCAAGACTCAGAAATATTATCTACAGAAAGAATCAAAACATCTTGTAACACATCACCTGTTACATTTGCTTACTGATTTCTCTCATGTTGTCCATCTCTTTGTTTCTTTGGAGCTCTGCAATCTTTCTTCAGATATCATTTCTTCCCACAATTCCAACACTCTATCTTTCCAAGTCTGGATTTGGATCCGCCCTTCCTAGAATTACCGTGTGTCCTTGAGCTCTTTCCTGTATCCTTTTGTCTTCCCCTATTCTCCATGTTCAATGCATTACCTGATGTCTCACCTGTGCTTTTTCGTCACATTTCCTCACTAAGGATAACACAAACAACAACATCATATTTTAAAGTATTTGAACCAGAGACAGAGTTACTTATAGCCATGACCAATACATTCCAGCTTTATGGCAATGAGCACAAGATTAGAAGAGCCCTAACCTCATCATCAAAGTCGACTTTTACAGAAATTAGTTGATTAGTAACCATATTAAATTCATTTAAATGATTTGCAATAGACCCACCTTATGACATCTTCATATTAAATAATCTCTTCATTAGAAATACCTTATTAGACGCCGAGGGTTTTTCATACAGTTTAGCCAATGCGTCTATCAGATCCTTCGTTGTCTTTTCTTTCAAAATATTGAAATCCACTGACACTACCAAGCTTAGTCATATCGTTCCTAGAGCCTTTCTGTGAAGAATATCCCATTCTTCATCCTTCATGGCCATCGGCTTCTTTGCTACTCCACCCAATGGTAGGAATAGATCCTTTTGATATAAATAATATTCCATATGCATCTTTCATCACTAGTAGTTTTGGCCATTAAATTCCGTGACCCTAAACTTTCCATCTTCTGACATTGCTCCCACTCGAACCAGGAACCCTCTTTTCCTATGAGTTACCTTTCACTCTAATACCAGTTGTTAGAAAAAACAGGACCGTGGAGAAATAAAATAAAACAAACGCGGAAACAAAACACAGAAGATACACAATACAATAAAGACACAGATTTACGTGGTTCACCCAGTGTGGGCTATGTGCACCAGAGAAATTGTCAGGTCCTTCCTTTATTATTATCCAGCATATGAAGGGATACAACCTACAACAAACCTGTTGTAACTTCCTCTTATTTCTCTCATAGTCTCCTATGTCAGAATACAATATTCGCCATCAACCATCGCCGCAATACATTTCCCTCATAAAAGAGGGTTTCCTTCTAGGAAAAAAAACCCTAACATAATCTCTATCGTTAGATATGCTACCTTATAATGAACGGTCCAGATTTACAATGAAATTAAAATATACATTTACAAGGAACTTTTTCCTTCGGGGGCTTCGCCCCCGTACCCCCCAGCCAGGGGGATAGGCCCCCCAGACCCTACAGAGGGGGTACCCCCCCTCTGCACTCCCCCGCGTGGAAGAGTGTACATACTTCTGGGGTGTAAATTCTTCATGGGGTATAAAAATGGAAGGACCTCTGAATCAGGAACATAATCAAGCTCCACAACCAACAAAAACCCCTCCTCTCCATAAAAAAAGAACCTCCATGAAAAACCCATCCTGAAATGAGCAACAATCCTGAGGTCCATGATGAACTAGAAGTCGAAAGGAACATCCCAGAAGCTGAGCCAAATCTGATCCAGATCCAACCAGAAAAATAAAGCCATGGGCCTAACTCACCACCTAATGCAGACCCCCCCAAGGAGGTAGGCCATCTGGACCAAGGATCAGAGGAAGATCTATCAGAAAAAGAGGAAGGGGAAATAGATCCGAAAAAAATCACAGAAAAATTTCAAAAAGGGGAAGGAAAATGACAAAAGAATGTAGAGAAGATGAAACCTATAAAGACAAGCTACAGGGGGAACAATCAACACTGGACGGAATGATAAATCCAAGAACAACAAGGAAACAGGGGCAGTTCCATAAAGAAGAATCCATCACCAACAAAGGTAAGTAATGAAAGTCATCTCCTAGAATTGTAGAGGGCTCGGGAGTAAACAAAAAATTAAAGCAATGAAAGATTTAATGCGAAATTCCACTCCAGATGTCCTACTAATCTAGGAGACAAAGTTGTAAGAAAAACATTTCTTCCAAGCCAGATACACCTTCTGGAACAACTCTGACGGAATCTCCATTAGCTCTCGAGGAGCCTCAGGAGTCTTGGGAACCCTCTGGAACCCCAAAAAAATAGAGCTAATCCATTCCCACTCCAACTCGCACTAGATCCTCACTGTCCTTCAACATAATGACACAGACATTCAGGTAAGCCTCTTTAACATTTATGTACCAGTACTTCATGTAGACAAAAGAGTGTGCTGGAACTCTATCCAAGAGCATTTGCATCTCCTTCATCTGGAGAATATAATCATAGCAGGAGACCTAAACCTCACTCTAAACATAGGGGGAAAAAAAAGGGGATCTCCCGTCAGGTACCCCTTTAGATAAATCGTTGATGATCTAATCCTAGACTGAGATCTGGAAGATATTAAACCCACCAAAGGATTGTTCACCTGGTCCAACAGAAGATTAGGACCGGGCCATATTGCAGCCCGCCTCGATAGATTTCTTGTCCAACACTCTATCCTCCTCCTCGGCCTCACCTTGGACTCCTCTACCCTTCCTTTCAGTGCCTCAGACCACAAGCCTATTCTCCTCTCTCTCTCCCATGACCGCAATCTAGGCCCCATTCCCTTCTGCTTTAGCCCAGCCTAGATCCAGCATAAAGGTTTCCTATACATTGTCTCCACAATGTGGAAAGAACCCATCACAGGCCACCCTTTCTACATCTCGGAAGAAAAATTAAGAAAACTCGAAGTAGTGCTTAAAGCATGGGCCAAGTCTCTCAAAACTCCACACCTCGAGAGGGTGGAGGAGAAACAAAATATAGAGCAGCACCAACTCCAAGAAGAGAATCATCTGGTTGACTCCGTCTCTCTAGAGAAAGAACAACAGCTCCATAGAAACCTCCATCGTGCATGCCGCCAAGAGGAGGAATATTGGAGGCAAAAATCAAAGTTAGTGCCTTAAATTGGGGGATAAAAACAAAAACTTCTTCCACAAACAGGCGGAAGGAATAAAGCAGTTCAACTCCATCAAATAAGTATGTTTCCAATAGAAAAATCTCACCAACTTCGAGGAAATCAAACTCTCTTCTCACAATAATTTCAAAAGCATCTACACTGAAGACCCTACTGCCCAGGAAGTTATCGCCAATGACATCCTCAACCTCATACCTACCAGGATCTCCGTGGAAGAAAATTTAATTCTTATAGGGTCGATCTCCAAAAAATATATTAAAAAAGCCATTGAAAATATGGACCCAGATAAATCTCCCAGCCTAGACAAATTTATAGCCTGATTCATCAAAGTCTGCTAGAAAATTATCAAACATGACCTCCACAGAATGATTCAAAAGTCGCAATCCTGCAATAAAATTAGAGGCAGCACCAACTTCGCCTTTCTAGATCTTATTCCAAAGGAAAAAGGAGCCTCCTCCTTCGATCGCTTCAGACCTATCTCCCTTTGCAACATTAGCTATAATATTATTACCAAAATCATGGCCAACAGGCTAAAGAATATCCTCCCTGGAATCATTCTGGATAATCAAGGAGGGTTCATCAAAGGAGGAAACATCAGCGACAACATCATCCTTGTCCAGGAGGCCATCCACTCTAGTCAAACTAGGAAGGAAAAAGGCATGTTAATCAAATTGGACCTGGCAAGTGCCTTTGACAGGGTAAGGCATAACTTCCTCTTCCAGATAATGAAGCGGTTCGGATTTGACCCTGCCTTTATCAATTGGACAAAAGCCTACATAGGAAGCCCTTGGATAACACCTCTTGTAAATGGCCGACCAACTGGATTCTTTCAAGCCTCTTGAGGGATGCGACAAGGATTCCCCCTTTCCCCTCTCCTCTATGCCATCCAGGCCTCGATGCTAAGATTCCAGTTAGATCATAGAAAACATCTTCAAGAACTGATGGGACTGTGCATAGCCATAGGAGTCAGGGACATCAACCATGCTTAGTTTGTTTATGATACCATCCTTCTCGGAAGTGAAAGTATCAGATCGACCATCAGATTCAAAAATGAGCTAGACAAATACCAAGCCATTTCGGGAAGTATGATCAATCATAGAAAAATCCAAATCTACGGGTGGAACTGCACCCCAAGGGAAATGACTGACATTACTCAAATCCTTGGAATAACAGGAAAAACTCAATGGGACTCCTTCAAGTATGTCGGGGTCCCCATTTTCAAAGCTACCACCAAATATTCATGCTGGGCTCCCCTTGTTGATAAAATTAAAGATAGAATAAGCGTCTGGGGCTCAAGCTGGTTAAACCCAACAGGTAAGATAGTTCTCATAATATCTATCCTTTCAAGCATTCCTATTTATCAAAGCTCAATTATGCTAGCTCCAAAAGGCATCATCACCAAAGTCGACATGTTGCTTCGGAATTTCCTCTGGAAAGGAGGGAGAATCAATGACAACAAGCTACCACTAGTCAGTTGGAGCAAAATATCTCGCCCCCTATCGGAAGGTGGACTTCAGCTCCAAGATATCCATTCCCAAAATCTGGCCCTTGGAGCAAAAGTGCTCTGGAACATAATCCCAGGAAGGAGCTCATGGTGCAAAAAGGCTATTTGGAAGAAACACTTCTCACGCTAGAGGCTCTTATGCATCGATTCACTGCCTAAAACTTCTCATGGATCCCCTATCTATTCGATTTGTTCAAAAGTGCACACCTTCTTTTCCTTAGCTCTCACATGGATCCCGAGTAATGGAAAATAGATCCAAATCTCGGAAGACTCTATAATGGGGGACCCCTTGCTTGACAACTGGCCTGGACTGGAGTGCCTAAAAGCTAGCCTAAAAGCTCAAAAATTACAACACCCTCTGGGACATCTCCCTCTGGCAAAGTGATGGAACAAATGACTAGGAAAGATGGAATTTCCCTGACTACCCTACACAGATCTAGGTAGAAAAAGAGCTGATGATTCACCTGCTCCAAGGAAAATCACCAATCTCCAAAAGACTCAAAGACCAGCGAGGATGGGACATGAAATTCAGAATCTACACAGCAACAATCGATTATAAATTCCTCACAGCTGAACCACATGCCCCAAGAAATCCAACGTTATGGAAAGAAATCTGGCGATTCAAATGTCTACCCAAAGTGGACTTCTTCATTTGGACTCTAGCTCATAACAACATTCTAACAAGCAATAATCTCTAGAGGAAAGGCTGGGAAGGACCTTCGAGATGCCCTCTATGCCAATCCCATGAAGAAACTGTTGACCATTTTCTCCTTGGATGCTCCTTCGCTAAACAAGTTTGGTAGAATGCCCTCCTAGGAGGGACCCTGACCAACCTTTTCCCCTCAGATATTACTTCCCTGCTAAAATCCTACACCACCTACTGTCCTTTCACCCTCAAGGCCAAAACTCACCTTAAAAGTTGTTGGATGACCCTCCCTAAACTCATCCTCTGGAAACTCTGGCTCGAAAGGAACTTGCGGATCTTCAAAAACCAAAGCTCCAACCCTACCCATGTCTCTGTCAAAGACAAATCCTTACTCAGAGACTGCCTCACCCACCCGTGGCCAAACACCTTACTGCAAACTTAATCTTCCCTTGAAGATGAATGGATCCTTAGCCTTTCCCCCAATCTTAATTACGCCCCCCTTCTCTCCATCCCTCATGAACCTTGGGAAGTGCACCAACAGCTCGAGGACTTCAAAGAATGGAGACACATTCAACACAAACACATTTTGTTCTTTGATGGAGCTTCGAAAGGAAACCTAAGGGCGGCAGGAGGGGGAGGGGTTATCTATGACCCCATTGAATTCTGAAAACTAGTCTATTCCTGGGGGTTAGGAGAAGAAACCAATAACATCATAGAAGCACTAAGCCTTTGGCAAGGACTCATCCAAGCCCATAAGCTAGCTATCCAAGACATTATGGTGATAGGAGACTCCCGGATCTTAATCCAAGCTCTGGCCACAAACACGTTTCCAAATCAAATGAACCTTTGACAAATCACCATGAAAATCCTGCGACTCTCACACTCCATTCATAAAAATGACTTTTTTCACGTTCTTAGACAACTTAATGGTGAAGCAGACCAAGATGCCAAAGCTGCCACCCCCTTGAGTAGGGGCCAACTCTCCATCAATGGATTTCTTCTCTTCAACCCTCTCCCTTAACGACACATGGAGGGAACTCACTTGGACCTCGTGTGGCATGAGGCACACGTTTCTCCCGAGCTCCTCGAAGTGTGGAAACCCTCAGGATTTACCTCTGTCCACCCCCCATCTCGCGCAAAGGTACTTCACTTACCCATTCACGTCCCTTCATCACTCCTCGCTCGTCCTTCACCTCGTGTCACTCACGTCATTCTGCTCTGAACCCATCCCCCTTCCACATGGCACTCGCGCGAAGCATCCTCCTCTCATGGAAATTGATGCTTGAACCAATGTTAAATATGGGATGGTGGCGCCCTATTCCTGCCTATCCTGCTCTTTTGTTGCTACCTGGTCTCTCACTTGGCTAGTGTGTTTAGTCCCTCCTCCTGATCACTCCTGGCTAACTGATTTGGCCTGGTCCCTCCTCCTTCTCTTGCTTGCTACCCTTGCTCGCACTATGGCATCCAACTCCAATTCAACCTCCCCTCCCAACCCCCCTCCCTCCCTGGAACTTGAAATTTGTAGGCTAAAGCGTACACTGAACACACACAGAGGTTTCCTACTTCGTTTGGACGAGGAAGGCGGTCGGAGGTTCGAAATGGCAGAAGAATACCTCATCCAGCTCAGGGAGGAAGCAGTCGAATCTCTCACTCACACAACATAGCAAACTAACAACAAAATAGCTGAACTAGAGGCACGAATTGGAAAGATGGAACTCCAATCTACGGACTCGAGTCGCCAAACAAGTGCAGGTACGAAAACGTCTCCAAGCGCAAGCTCCATCACTCTCGATCCGAAGGATTAATTATGGTTTATCTTTCTTTGGACTCTAGCTCCATTTTGGTTCTATAGGTTTTTCTTTGTATGCAGAAGCACAGTCTCCCTTTGTATTACAGGAAACCATATTGTAACCGAGACCTCAGTCTGTATTTAGACTTTTTTGAACTCTCGAAAGTAGTGGGAATTCTGGAACTCTATACCAGAGAAGAGCCTTATGTAATCTCGAAGCCCATGCATACAAGGCAAGGCTGAATTTTGCAGTTTTTTCTATAGTGGTCATACCACTGCTATTAATATAAAAACCTCTTTCTTGTGTAAAAAAAAAAATACATGTGCAATAGATAGATTGGTACCCTAATAACAATACATGTGCAATAGATAGATTTGTACCCTAATAGAGAAATAAACACTAAAATCAATGTACTATAAGAAATAGAACAATTGTAGTCATGTATACCCATAGAAAGCATGTATAACTTATAACAATAACAATTGAAAAAAACACTAAATTCACTGCAATGTAAGAACGAAAAGAGTACACTTCAAATCAAAACATGTACAATTGAGTGTAAATAATTTTCTAAAATACTAACCATTAAAAAAATAGTGAAATAATTTTTTAAATTGCTAATGATTAAAAAAATTATGCAACTCAATTATTCTAACATGGAATTCAACCAATAATAGTAGAAGTGGTTTCCCTCTTTTGACACTACCAATTTTGTGCACTCACCTTTATATGTATTCTAAAACCATAATGACCATTTGAAACCATACAAATACAATCACTCTCATATAGAATCTCATTATGATGTCTGAGTTTATATTTAAGTTCAATCTAAATCCTAAAATAGACTTTAAACCTTAATTGGATGAAATTTTGATTCAGAAAAATCAACTTAATTTCTCTTTTATATTTAAGTTTGTCCACTCACCCACCCAACATGCATCGAGATCTATAAGTTTGAAATAAGAATCAACATAGCTCATAGCTCCAGCTGAAATAAGCAATTCATCGTCCAATTGTTCCTCATTTGTATTATAATAACATTTGCTTCCTACTATTATAGTAACACTACATGCAATAGGAAAATTTGTACCACGTAATAGAGAAGAAAGCGTTGATTTTCGTCCAATTGTTCCTCATTTGCATTATAATAACATTTGCTTCCTACTATTATTGCAACACTACATGAAATAACAAAATCTGTACCACGTAATAGAGAAGAAAGCCTTGAAATGAATTGAGTTTAAGAAAGAGAATAATAAAAAACATGGTTGAAATCAATGTGTTGTAATAAGGAATTGAAGAGCTTATGCGTAAATTGATGCACCATAGAGAGCATGTATACCATGTAACCGTGATAAAAACACATAAACATGTAAAATTGAGTGTAAACAACTTTTTAAAATGTCAACTATTAAAAAATATATAATAATTTTTTAAATTATTAATGATTAAAATAACCATGCGCAACTTGATTATTCTTGCGAAAATTCAAATTCATTAGTAATTAGTAGAATAAAAACACATAAAACATGTAAAATTGAGTGAGTGTAAGCAACTTTTTAAAATGTCATCTATTAAAAAAAATAATACAATAATTTTCTAAACTATCCATGATTAAAATAACCATGTGCAACTTGATTATTCTTGCAAAAAATTAATTATTAATTAGTAGAAGTGTGTTACCTCTTTTGAGGAAACCAATTTTGTGCATCTAGATTCCCATATAAATTGTAGCACCATAATTAACCATTTTGGGCCATAATTGGGTAACCAATTTTGTGCATCTAGATTCCCATATAAATTGTAGCACCATAATTAACCATTTTGGGCCATAATTGGGTTGCAAGAAATAAGTCCCAAAAATAAAACAAATAACTATAGAAAAAGCAACAACATGAATAATGAGAAAACATACCAACCAATGCAAAAAAAAGCATGCTTACAATGACAACAAACATAGCAATTTAAAGAAAGCTCAGAGAAAGAAACACCAAGATAACATGGGTCGATAAAAGAGAGAACATAGTAGACCCAACAAGCTATGGAACATGTGATTAAGCAAGAGCAATCTACTATGGGACAAAAGGAGAAAATAAGCAATAAAACATATGAGGTGAAGGATAAAAAGGAGAAATCAACAAGAATTTTCACCACCTTCAGATTGAAAGAAGAGAAAAAAAGGAAAAGTTGTAGTAGCCTTCGACCTAGCAGATGCATCAAACTCAAAGATTCAAGACCTATACAAAGCAATGAAAAAGGAAAGAAATAGGAGATTAAGTAGATTTACCAAGAAGCTTAAACAAAGGGGAGAAATGGAAGAACATGTATGGAAAAGATACAATGCAAGGGTCAAAATCCAACTAGGGGTAATGATGGTCGACCCACCTAGTGATCCAATCGACTATATAAAATAGTTGGTCATTGGCATACTCTATAGACGACAAAATCTCTGTGATGAGAACTAAAAAATAAAATTTGACCAAACTCGAGCAATCATGGGAAAAAAAAATAGAAAATTGAAAGAGGTAATGAACAATTTAGAGGAGGCATGAGCTATTGCTTTGAGAATTAACATTATTCTTAGAAATTGGTTGGTCCTTAGTATGTCAATGTCTACATTAAATTAAAGGTAACTCAAGCATTTATATGAGAGTTTGAATATAGATGAAATACCATATTTGATCAGAGAAGTTGGCATAACTTGGATGCTTAGATCATGCAAGAGTGCAAGGTATAAGAGCAATTGCACTTGCAAGAGTAGGTGTGGTTTCAAGAAGGATAAAACATGCAAATGGAAGCCACGAGGGTGACCAACCATCGACAAGTATGCCACCTACAATAAAAGAACAACGTGAATCACATTGTAGTCTAGGACACACAAATCCACAAGAAGATGGATTTTTTGGTGGAAATGAGGAAGATAAATACGAGAGTTGAGAAAACGATTAAAAAATGGGAAGATTTTGAAAAATGACTTAAGAAAATTTCTCCCAACATTCACAAAGTATGTATAGATGTAATAAAGGATGTGTATTTGCATGCCCCAATATAGTTTCTTCCACAACTTGTTCAACTAGAGTTTTCATTTTTCAACCCTAATAATTCAGTAAATCAATGATCACTTGCAATAATGGCCAACAAGATCTAAATGGAAGAACCATCAGTAAGGATACTCATTCTTTTGCAAATATTTGTATGCCCATCTCCTCCCTTCTTTATAATGAAGAGTAATTTGAAGGTGGGGGAGATGTTGGAGGGGCCTAACTAATTAATTGACTAGGACAATTAATCAAACAATGTAATAGAAGAAGTTGACTAAACATGTAGTCGATTATGTAGTCAAGTTAGTGAATCAACAGGCCGAGTTGACCAAGGTAGTTATGACAATTGCAATTACCTCCATTGATGTAATGTATAAATAGAAACATATCTAAGATGTAAAGAGGTTTAATTGTTGACCATACATTAATATATACTGCTTGTTGTTGGTTCCATAATTACTCCTCTCTTTCTCCTCCTCCTATGTATGCATGTATGCATAATAATTGCTTGTGCATTATGGTTGATTAGTTGCACTATTGATAATTGCTTTTAATGTGTAATCCCTTAGATTATAATAGTGGTGATCCATTGGAAATTTTGTAGATTTTTGGATTGACTAACTACTACACACACTACTACATATGGGCGGATTATTCCATGGAATTTTTCCACGCTTCCACTAGTTTCATCTCTTTTTTTAAACAGGGCGGGATTTTTGTCGTTATTGCCACAAAAGTTCGTTGCAATATCCACAAAAATATTATTTTAATCTAGTCGGGATTTTCGTCACAATAGCGATGAACTTTCGTTGCAATAGCGATGAAAATTTTGCCTATCTCATTGGTTGGTGATATATACGCGACTTTAAGAGACTTTGCGACACAATTGCTATAGTTGCGACATTGTTCTTGGCTTTTGTTTGAGCTATTTATTTTTTCCGTCATCCACTAGTTGAACAAATCCAATTCTCGATCTACATAGCTCGGATTTTGAACTTGCAAGTTTAGTATGTTATTTTTTATTGATGTACTCATTTAATTTGTAAATTTTTGTTCAAATGTCCAAATTTCATGTAGCTTGTTTTTTCCTTGATAATATATTATAATATGTGTAGTACCATGTTCCATGTCTTTTGTTTTTGGATCTAGTTAGTATATTCTATGGAAAAGGATATGTGGATTCCATAATATTTACGAGATCTTCCCATAATATTCACAAATTTCAAATAGAACTCGCATTATTTTCCACAGACAAAGAGATATAATGCACGAGTGTGGAAGCTAAAATAGTAAAACAAATAAGAAAACTGCAATTTCAACTTGTAAAAAGAAAAATTCGAGGAAGCCTCTAATTTCAATGGAAGAGGCATAAGCTTACCAAATATTCAAGAAGAGACTATTCTAAAAGCTTCACCTCACCCAAAGAAATATTAATAACATTTCCCTCTTCCGCACAAATTCTTTGCTATCCTCAACATATTGTAATAAATAATGGGTAGGTTGGCATTAGTGACAAGATAACCTATTGATATTACATATAATTATTAATGTACGAGAGATCATCCATTATTTAAGCATGCAAAACAAATCCCAAGACTAAATATTGTGGTTGACGTGATCAGGTCTGTACATTTTTCAAAACAAAGTATGAGAATTTCCATTATTTAAGCATGCAAAACAAAACATTATAAAACATTGTTAATTTTTTTGTAAATTTACAAAAGTCAAAATGATTTTGAATTGCAATCGATTGCTATATTCCTTGCTTTAGCAGGGACTAATAAGCTACATAAATACTAAACCTAAAATTATTTTAGGTATATATGTCGTTATTATATAAATACATTTGTACACATAAGACCTTATTATAAAGATGTTATCTATGTCGTGATTAAGCTCATAACAATCACGTTTAACTAACCACATTCAACCATCTTAGCTTATGGTTAGCCACCTTTAACTTTCTTGCCTTCTCACTAATCACCTTTAACAAATGAACTTATGATTATATACCATAGTCTTCCAATATAAACAAAGTATATTTGTTTCAACTTTCTCAATAAAATCCACATACGCTTTTCTGATATGTGATGTCGTTTCTCTAAAATTTTTATAATCACACACAATTCTAGATGTAGTGATTAAATTTAGTTTGTAGTTGATGTAACTTGTTTATACACTATTAATAAGGATCAGTATCTAAAATATAAAAAATTCGTGGTGTAATCTACGATAACATCATGAAATCTACTAGTCACACAATGAAAAATGAGAACATGCCAAAGTGTCTTAAAAAATAAAATTGTGACCACTATAAGTAGCATAAAATTGCAACCATTGTATGTATATGCAAATCAACACGTCATAATTTAAACCAACCCAACCCAATTGTAGATGACAAGTGGTTGGCATTCTTTTTTTAGTGGTGAATTTCAAAGATTGACATTTTGTCTACAAAACAACTTAGAGGCTAGTGTATGGTGTCGAGTGATTCAAGTTTGAGAAATTTTGACCACTTTCGTTAAATGGAGTGTAATTATTTTCCATGGTTATTCAGTACACAATACTCTATAGTACAAATTGAAGCATATCTGTCTTAATAGTTAATCGATAATAAATAAATAAAACATGTCAAAATGTCTTAGAAGAAATAATTGTGAGGATTGTAGGTCACTGTAAATAAACATATCATAATCAAAAGGAGTAGCTAAAATATAAAAAATTGACAAATTAATGTTTGGTATGGTGTAGGTAAGACAATTACTTGTCTGGACAAGGATTTGTCACAATGAACAAAAATGACAGGAAGCTTGCTGGTTAAGAGCAACATTAGAGGCGAGGGGTGATGGAAAATATTACTTCCCTTGCTATGATTGCAGATGCTTGCAAAAAAGAATACTTTTAATAACAACAACCCAAAGACATTGTAGGGAGAAGGGGCACACCGAAGGGGGTTATGAATATCGTCCATTGGTAAGAGGATTCAATATTTAATGTATTCTCTGTAATAATCAGTATGTCATGAATTTTAGTAATATTTCTTATCGGGATTTTTATATTTTCTATACATACTAAATTTTCTACGTTGTTTTTAAATATGTAGACGATGCCCCCAAAATGTTGACCTCCAGAGAGTTATTTGCCTAGTACTAGCAAAAATACTACTTTACAGGACGATGAACTTCGAGATCAGAATATTGAAGTTGTTGATCAAGTTATTAATGATGATATGGATGGAGATAACATTAGTGATTCAAATAAGGAAGATGATATACATAGATTGATCCAAGACACATTTTCTCCAATGGATGAGGACAACCATGATGATAGTCATGATGTTGATCCTATACTCGAGAAGTCACGTCAACCTTTTTATGAAGGCTCAACAACAAATCTTTTATCTTCTATATTGTTGTTGGTGAACCTGAAGGTTTTGAATGGTTTAGCAAACACATGTCTCACACAGATACTAAGGTATTTAATTTGTTAATTATTTATGCCTGCATGTTCACAAATACTTAAAAGGTTCAACTTTTTCCTACATTGCTATTGTTTTCTAATTTGTAATTTAGTATATTGGATGATATATTGATGATTAATATTGTTTACACTGACTTATTATTTAGAATTTTGTAGATTGTTAGGTGATGTTCTATTACCGACGTCAAATATTTTGCCACACACATATCGATAAATATCCATGATTATGAAAGAAATTGGAATGGACTATCAAGCTATTGATGCATGTCCTGATGATCATATCATATATTATGGACAATATGCATTAGAAAATGAATGCCCACAATGTCAAATAAGTAGATATCGAACCGATAAAGCATCAAAGAAGGTGCCTCACAAAGTTCTTCATTATATTTCGATAATTCCACGTTTCCAGCGGTTGTTCATGCGCCAAAGTATAGAACAGTTTATGAATTTCCATGCAAAGAACAAAAGTCGAGAACCTCTTAATGTTAGACTTTCATTGGCAGCTGATGGTGTCAATCCATTTGGAGAGATTCGTTCTACGTACTCAGTGTGGCCTGTTTTTGTTATAAACAATAACCTTCCTCCTTGGATGTCGATCAAGATAGAGCACACAATGTTGGCAATGATTTTTCCAAGTATTTAATTTTCTTTTATTTTCTTTAAAGTATGAAAAACTATTTCATTTCTTTGTTTCATGCATGGTAATTATTTCTTTTATATATCACAACATCTAGATAAGTATAATTAGTCACGCAGTATGTTGAACCAATTAGGTAGGTACCAGGTTAAATATATGAATGTATATATTGAGCCTCTCATCGATGAGTTGTTGAAGTTATGGGTTGGCGTCACTATGTATGACATCTCTAGACTAATAGGGCAAAAATGATTTCAATTCCATGGAATACTATCATGGACAATTCATGATGCTCTCGGGTTAACACATTTTTGTGGTATATTGTTACTTTATTTTGTAATTTAATATTATATATATTTATTGAAAAAATCATGCATTATTTTAAATTTAACTCTAATTTGACGCTACAATTATTCATATATCTTGTAGGTCTTCAAACAAAGGGTAAATTTGCATGCCCAATTTTTGGTCCAAGGATAAAATATCATCGTTCAAGGAGTTTAGCAAAGGAAGTGTTTGATGAGTATAGGCACTTTTTGCTTAAGAACCATAGTTATCGAACTACAAACAAAGAAAAATTCAATGGCAAAGAAGAAAACGAAAAAAAAAAAATCATGAAGAATGACACCTCTCCTATGGAAGTTGGAATATATTAGAAATCATCAAGGTACGCAAATTATTTATGTATGACCTATTATATTAATATTTGGTTAATTTCATTAGTATTAATTTCATTTTGTCCCATTAATTAGTGTTAATTTCAATTTGTTGATGTTTCATGAATGTCGTTAAGGCACGAATGAGATTCCACGAGGAATGAAAAGTTACCCGATGCAATTCAATAGATTTCCATACTACGAGCACCTACAAATAGTTGATTTTTTTGATACAATGCATATCGGGAGAACATAACAGAATTCTTATGGCGAATATTAGATGGAAGGAATGACAAAGAGAGAATTGGAAAGATTTGTTGTGACATCCAGGAAGCTAATCACGCATTGAAAAGTTTTATTATTAATTATAATGTCGATTGTCGTGAACAAAATACTAGTCTTCCTTGGTTATTGATGGAGTAGTAGAGAAATATTATAAAATAGGTCATTCAAAAAATTAGGTTTTCAACGGGGTTTTCGTCGAACATAAAAAATATCTTAACTAAAAAAGGTGATTTTGGTGGGGTTAAAACACATGACTGGCATACATTCATTAAGGTAATTAGTAGGTTATAATATATTTTCTTTATTGGTACGCATTTTTTGGAAACAAATAATAATTATTTATTTTTTCTTACAGTATGTTCTACCTTTATCTCTCCCAAACGACTTTGACAACAACATAAAACAAATTATTTATGTACTTGGAAAATACATGAGGTAAGTATTGTTTTATAAGGAAAATGTACTTCTTATGTGATTTGTAGCAAAACTTATTGACATATTATCTTTTATCTAAAAATTTATGTATGCCTTGATATTATTTTATTGCATCGACATTTGTAGGTGGCTATCATCAAAAGAAATCCATAAAGAAGATACAAGGTATTGGAAGAGAGAAATTCCCCAACTAATGTGTCAAATGCAACATTATCTACCTCCATCATTTTTCAATGCACAAGAACACTACCTCATACACCAAGTTGAGGAGATTGAATTATGTGGACCAATACACAGAAGGTCGATGTGGATGGTGGAGAGGCACTTGAAGTCATTGAAGGCTTTTGTTAGACAAAGAGCATGTTCGGAGGGTTCTATGGTTGAGGGATATATGGTATATCAATGCATGGTGTACATTAGTCAATATCTACATAAATTAGCAGAAAATATGAATGAGCCTCGCATTTGGCATCTCGAATCCATCAACAAATTTGAAGGGGAGGTCCTATTGGGGAAAGGTAAAATGAGGATTGTGAAAGGTAATTATTAGATGTTTACATAGATTTAATATATTACACATTTATTAAATTATTCCTTTATTAAAAATAACTAAATAATGATATTAAATTGTTATGCTATCATATAGTTGCTCGAGAGTGGGATGCTATACATTTATACATTGCAAACAACCTTGATTGGATGGAGCATTGGATAGAATATACCGAAGAATACTTTGGTAGGTTATCATGGGAAGGGGTGAGTAAGATGATTAAAACAACACATCATCATCGAGATCAATTTCCTGATCTTACATCAAGGGAAGTTGATTTAGCCTTTGGTTTGAAAGATAAACAGGCAAGTTAAATTTTTTACCCACATTTTCTTAGTTTTTTCCCAATTTTTCAATGTATTTGGTTTGTTTAATTATTGAAATACATATTTAGTAAGTCCTATATGAGGATTATTAATTGGCAATTTATTTTTTACTTGTTGTCCATGTTGTAGTTGAAACATCACAATGCTATGTGGTGTAATAGTTGTAAATTTCGTATCAAAATGTTGGATGATAAGATGAAAACCTCGGATTGTGGGATAACTGCAGTGTTTAAGGTCACCGACATTTCCTCTAGAAGTGACAAAAATATGGAAGAAACTGAGAATAGGTACTATGGCCATTTGGAGGATATAATTGAGTGTGATTTTAATTCCTTTAAAATGGTTTTGTTTGAGGTTAAATGGTACAATCTACAGATGCATGAACGTGATCTTGAAAGACCTATTATTGAGCATGATAATGGATTTACCATGGTTAATACAAGGGAATTTGAACTGGGTACAGAGCCTTATATTATTCCAAGTCAATGTGAGAAAGTATTTTAGTCAGAGGTACCTCGTAAAGCAGGTTGGTCATACGTTGTTAGATATGATCCAAGAGGAAGACTAGTAAAGCAAAATCATGTAGCCAAGGATGAGGATAATAATGAGGAAGAAGATCATGATTATACAGATCAGGAGAAGGTGGCTCATGTAGTCGATGTGTGAGACGAAGAAATTGATCATCCAAATGTAGTAGACGACGATCTCATTGACGATATCAATATCTATAGTAGAGAAAATGACATTGATGATGATGTTGATAGGAATGAGCCTTTCACCAATATCAATTCTGAACCAGATCCTGATACAGATGTTGAGCTGGATGAAGAAGAAGATGACTAATATTTAATTGTTGAAAATAAGAAGTATGTGTTTATATCCTTTATATGATATTTATATGTTTTGATTTTATATAATATAGTATATGATACATGATCTTTAGAATTTCAAATTAGTTATATGGAGAAATTGAGAGTGATGTGAGGAGGGGGGGGGAATAATTAGAGATTCCACCTTCATGTGGTTGCCCCTGTTTAGTAGAGAATGAACTATTCTAGAAACCAAGAGGAGCTCTGCGTGACTGTGCCTAATCATACCAACGATGTAGATATGTCCATCATCAATTCATCATTATCATTCTCCAATTATATTATACAAATTTTACAAGGAAATTGTACTAGGACTAGACACAGGCAACAGTGACCTGTGAATGAGGTCAACGTTGAAATTTTTTCAAATTGTTTCTGACAACATTGAAATTTGACATGAATTGGGGGGTATATTATGTCCAAGGGGGGTTATAGTGATTGATATTTTATACCATGACACGATAATTTAATGTCAAATATATTGTTGACCATATATGACATATTAATTAACCTCATACTTTTCTGAATGCATTATAATAAAATTGAAATAAATAAAAAGGGTAAATTAAGAGATCAAGTGTTATAGGCATTAAGAGTCATAGTGTATTAGTAGGGTCAATATATTATGATGTTACTATGTTTAGATCCATAATGTATTAATTTTTTAGTGTGTTTGAGGTCACACTATGTTCACTAGGGTTGATAGTTTCAAGATTCATAGGGATCAAAGGGTATACCATGATCAAGTTGATATTGATTGGGGGTTATCATATAATAGGGATTCATTCTGTTCAAAGTCCTAATTATTAGGAGGTGATTTCATCAAGGATCAAATGGATCAATGATCAAATTCTATTAGGGGGTTAGTGTGTTTAAAGTAATAATGTATTAAGGGTTCAATGTATGAGAGGGTTAGTTTGTTTGAGATAATCATGTCTTAAGGGGTTAATGCATTTATAGGGGACTAGTGTGTTTGGGATTATAGTTTCTTAGGGGGTTCATGTCTTCATTGTTTCTTAATAAAACATGTTGATCATTTCAAGGGTTAGGCATGTCAAGTTTCATAGGGATCACTTGGCACACAATGTCTAGGACCATAATTATTAGTGGTCATAGCATATTAGTGGCTTAATGGTTAGTGGCCATAGTGCCTTAGGGGTTAACATGATTTTTTGGGTCATAATGTGTGAGGGGGTCATTGGGTTAGGGGAGACCATTTAATTCAAGGTTCATGGAGATTGGGGGGTATACTATGTCTAAGGAGGGTTATAGTGATCGATATTTTATACCATGACATGATACTTTAATGCCAAAGATATTGTTGACCATAAATGACATAT
>WSFP011332896.1:0-38681 GCA_009831015.1 Picea engelmannii
GTGACTATGATGTTATACATGGATTTTTATGTCTTTTTGTGTCTTATGGATCATTTTTTGCAAAAAATGTATATACATGTTTATGTGTATGTCCTCTCATATGTGTGCAAGATGCAAATCTAAAATTTGATTAGCTAGAGTATCTATAATTTGATTTAATCTCCTAGGAACATGAAAATATGTAATATAATCAAATCTTCGTTCTAAGAGACGCACCCTAAGGAATCATCGGTGTAAAGTTGGATCATGAACACGGTAGACTCTATTTAACTGAGACACAACCATTTGAGAATCGAGGTAGACCCAGAGATGAGAGATACCAAATGACAAGGCATCATGAAGCAATTGAATAACTACACTATACTCAGCGACATTATTTGTGGTGTCACCTAAGCATATACCTTCGGAAGATAATAACTAGCCTCGAGGTGTAAAAATTACCCAAGCTGCGGAGGCAAGTCTCCGAGTGTGCTGGCTAGCACTGTCTGCATACCCAATGAACACCTTGGGTTCACTTGACATCTGCCACAGTGACGAAAGATACATCAAAATGACATGTCCATAACACTAAAATAAAACTAGAAAGTAATAGTACAAAGACTATACATATGTTACAAAAAGTTACCCATGGTGACCTTCCTATGAGTAATACTTATTGAGGTAGAGTCCATTTCTAGGCTCTACCAAAGCATTCCCTTCAAATTCAACCAGATGATAAGTACCCTTCTTTAGAACCTCTTTTATGATGAAAGGTCTGAACCACATGGGTTTGAATTTTCCTGCCCCCAGGGGGTCCTTATCTTGGTCATAGACCAGGACAAGGTCGCCTTCAGAAAAAATCCGAGGACGAACGGATCTATCATATTGACACTTGAATTTATGTTTGTGAGCCTCGTTGGCCAGGGCCGCATCACGACGCTGCTCAAGGTATAATAACCACTCTTAAAGTGGAGAAGTGTTTGGCAATAATTGTACTGCAAACTTTAGAGACGGTATCTGACATTCGATAGGCAAGACTGCTTCCAACCCGTAAACGAGTTGGAAAGGTGAGAAACTGGTTGCAGTCTTAACAGACATTCGGTAAGCCCATAATGCCGAGTATAACATCAAATGCCAATTTGACTTGGCTGAGTTGATCATTCACTGTAGAATAGTCTTAAGAGTTTTATTCATAGCTTCCACCTAACCATTTTCTTGGGGGTAGTAGGGTGACGAATGTTCTTGTCGTAACCCAAGCTTTGATGTTAACTCGGTCATCATCTGGTTTTGAAAGTGACTGCCATGGTCAGTGACAATCTCCCTTGGGACGTCGAACCTTGCTATTATCTGGTTGAATAAAAAGAGAGGTGCAATCTCTCCATCATGTTTAAACGTTGGCATAGCTTCGACCCACTTTGCGAAGTAGTCTATGGCTACGATGATGTAATGGTGCCCCCTTGTTGAAGGAGGGATGCATGTAGTATAATCAATCCCCCACTTGGTGAAGGGACCAACTGTGATGACAGGAAACATGGCAACGGGATGTGCCCTCATCTTCCGAGAGAAGATTTGGCACGAGTGGCACTTCTTGACCGATTCGATACAATCTTTGATTAGTGTCAGCCAGAAGTAACCTGCTCATAGAATCTTTTGGGCTGTTTCCAACCCAAAAAAATGACCGCCATAGGCTTCGGTATGGCAGTCATTAATCACGATAACTGATTCTTCGTGAGTGGGACACCGACACAGGATGCAGTCTAAACCTCTCCGATACAATGTTTCATCGAGTATGAGATAATTCTTAGCCTGATGGTGTATGCGTTGATTCTCATCGTGAGAAGCAGAGGTGGGGCACTTCAAAGTCTGGAGATAGATAATTATATCTCCGTACCAGGGATCTGAAGAGGTGATAAAAAACATATCTCCTCTGATAGGTGACTCTTCAGGAACAAGATCACCTGACTCAACCGGAAGTTCCAAAATAAGTTCTGCGAAGACCAGTGACTTTTTGGATTTTGTTGAAATGAAATCTAAGTCAAATTCCTGGAGGAAGACTATCCATCTATTGATATTTCCACCTATTACCCGTTGTGTCAACATGTACTGAAATGGATTCACGACAACAATGATGGTGGTCTTGCGAAACAGAACATAATGACGGAACTGTTGAACAACATGGACTGCTACCAATGCAAGTTTTTCGATATGAGAATAATTGAGTTCCGGTCCTATGAGGCCTCAACTCAGGTAATAGATCGCATATTCTGAGAACAAGTCATCTTCTTGAACTAAGACCATGCCAATGGTTGACTCTGCTGCAGCCATATATAATAAGAAATCCTTGTTATAGTTAGGTGGTCGGAGCAGATGGGCAGTTGTGAGGGCATGTTTCAACGTGGCAAAAGAGCATTGAGCGGCATCGTCCCAATAAAAATGAATGTATTTCTTAAGTAAGCGCATAAATCCCTTGGTGATCTCGGCATAGTTAGCGATGAAGCGTCTTAAAAAATTCGCCTTGCCCTGTAGACTCTGAAGTTGAAGGATTGTGCGTGGGGGGGGGAAACTGAATTATTGCCTCAACCTTGAGAGGATTGACCATGATCCCCGTTGTTGACACTATGAAACCTAACAAATGTCCCGATGCTACGCAAAATCTGCACTTGTTTGGATTCAAGCGAATCCAGAAGTAGCGACAATGGTCAAAGATAAGTCGAAGGTGTGTGGGATGATCCATTCTCTTGCGAGATCGAGATGCTAAATCATCTAAATAAGCCTCGACTATATGCTTGAGGTCATGGAAATAAAAAGACATGGCTCGCTGAAAGGTGGCTCCAACATTTTTGAGACCAAAAGGCACCTTACGATACCTAAATGTACCCCATGGACAAATGAAAGCTATTTTGTGCTGGTCTTCGGGTTTGAGTTGTATTTGGTTATATCTCGAAAAACCATCCATGAAAGAGAAGGCCTTGCAACCCACACATTCATCAATTATCTGGTCGATGAATGGTGTGGCAAAATTATCTTTGGGACAAGCCTTGTTCAAATCACAGAAGTCTGTACATACATGAATCATGCCTTGTTTTTTATTGACTGGCACGGGGTTTGACACCCATTGGGTCAAATGGATAGGATAGATAAAACTGACTTTTAGCAGTTTCTCAACTTCAACCTTAATGGCTGCTGCTTTCTTGGGGTTAATTGGATGAAGCTTCTGCCGGATAGGCTTGGCATCTGGATAAGTTGTGATTTCATGTTCAACTATTTTTGGATCAATGCCTGACATTTCCTCGTAAGACCAGGCAAAAACGTCACAAAATTCTTTAAATAGATCTGTGTAGATTTGAATCTCTCCGGGGGAGTAGTCAACGCCAATGAAAACATTCTCCATGACGCCAGGGGTTCTGGAGATATTGATCAGTATGGTTTCAACGATGGTTTCCATATTACCCTCAACTTAGATATCGTGTATAGCTATGGGATTAATAGGACAAGTCCTATCTCCAGTCATAGTCAAGGTGAATTATCTGGCCTCGATTCTACTTAACTCTGGGAGGAAGTATGATCTGTGATGAAGATCATCCCAGGGTTTGTCCAAACTAGTCATTGCTTCAATTACTTCTTTGTCAGAGGGAAAGACTAAGTCTAATGAATCAGTCTTAGCAAGAGAACCTTGAGCCCAAATAGGCTCTAGAAGTGGATCAAACTCCTGTGCAGGAGTTGGATCTGGGTTAGCTGAAGCTTGCTGTACTAAAGAGTATGCTACTTCAGCTGTGGAAAAGGGCATGGACATGCCTAGATGCCCTGTCCCATCCATTGTGGCTGATGGGGAAGGAAGTATCCATGGATCGGTGAAGTAAGTCGTGCGAAACGACAAAACTTGGAAAATCTCAACCTTATGGTGATAGGATATGAACTTGACATCGCCTTGAGGGGGCGGGTAATCGAAGGTACCCATCAAAGATGGTCACAAACCAACCCCTACTTTGACTATGCCTGGTTGAGGATTATCAATCATCGGGACCGCGAACACCCCTAATGAAGGGCCAGATCTGGAGAAAGACAATTGATCAATGGTCACAATCCAGTCCTCATGTGGAAAAAACAAGACTCGAAAAATTGTAGCAACCACTGCTTGCATGACATACGTCCAACTCCTTCCTAACAAAATATTGTAGTCAAGAGATGCATCGACTACCTCTACCTCAACGCACACGATCTTCCCTCCCAATTGCATGGGAAAAGAGGAAATGATACCATGTGGTCGGAATGAATGATCGTTGAAAGCAGTGAGAAGAGTGGGCGATGGAGACAAAATGGGCTGGCCTATGGCCTTCCAACATGCCAACGACATAATGCATGTCGAGGCACCCTCATCAACCACCGTGCGAAAAACATTCCAAGTAAATTTTTTCGTGGGGTGAGCCACTACTATCTGATACGCTACGTGGTAAGGCATATGAGGTTTTAAGTCGGTTGTATCCAGCATGATGGTACCCAGATTACAAGTCTTGGTAGATCCTAAAGTGGTTAACAAGGATTTCCTCTGGGAAGGGAAGCTTTGGAGGACCTCCAAAGTGGACATTGCACAAGGGGTTTGAGATAAATTCTCCACCACAAAATAGTTCTAGGTGGCCCTTGCATTTGGGTTGTGAGAATATTTTTTGAATGCACCTTTTGGGATGCGTGTCATTGTTTCGCCCAAAGTCTTCTCAATATATATAGAGAGAGATGGGAGTTCGGCTTCTTTGCCCTTCTCAGAAGTGCTTGGTTTACTATAGTCATGCGCTCTAGTCGATAGAAAAGCATCACCCTTCATCATATATACATTCGCGGATGCGGGATTGTTCGAAGATGGAGAGGGTCGTTGACTTCCCCTGTCCACACTTGTAGAGGCTTGGGTTAGGTTTTTTCCATGTTGAAATGGATTGGTTAACACAACAGGTTGTTGCTGTGTCACAAAATTTTTGGCTTCTACAAGCCAGGGACATAAGTGGGCCGGGTCGTCTTCTGCGCATAGGTTGCATGGATACCTCGCCTTCCATTTCTCAGTATTTCCCCTGCCAACATTATCAGTGGGTTTCTTATCCCTCTTACCCTTCTTTCGTTGTTTTTTCTTTCCTTCAGGCTATTGGGTGGCCTTTGGATTGGTCGATTGCATTGTGTGTACATCCAACGTTTTAGTAGGGGGAGCAACCAAAACAGTAGTTTGGTTGGCCGCTGTGTGTTGTATAGACAATTGCTGCAACTGATTCGTCAGTTGTTCAACGGGCTATGTTTGTGCTGAACCAACAATACCATCGACATGTGGTCTAACTCTCTGTCTGGTTTTATCAAGTATTGAGTGTGGCGCATCTAGCAAGATTTTGTATAATAAACTAGACTGAGAATAGATGAGCTCAAGCTGTTGAGATCTCATGATGGCGTCCTCTTCGGAAAACACTCTTGAAGTCGCAGCGTCTTTGGATAACTGTGGTACCAAAGACTTAAGGAACCACTCGAGCAAGAATGCTGGTGGGACTGGTACCTTAATTAAACTCTTCCGATGTCTCCATTCTCGGATATGATCAGAGATATGGTCCGCTTTTGTCTGTGCGAAATTGGCCATCAATTCTGTGCCAACATCGTATCTCATAGGTAATTGGAAATGGTTTAGGAAGGCCATTGCCAATTCTCCAAAGGAAGAGTATCTTGAGCAGTCGAGCTCAATGTACCATTTCGCGGCACTCCCAATGAGAGTACGTTGAAACAATCACAACTGTACAGAGTCATCTTTCAACGAGTTAGATGAGCACCAAAGGTGGAAGGTAGTCACATGATCACCTGGATCTTCGTTAGGTTTGGCCTCGAAATTTGGTATGTCCGAAGGCAACTTTGTCAGCATAGGAGGCCAACACGGATCATCACAGATAGGGTCATTCAACAACCTTGTCAAGTTTGGCAAATGCAAGGTTGCCAGGAAAGGTAGTTTGGTTTGTTGGTGATAACCTGGGAAAAAGGGATCTAGAGTTTGATTGGCACTAGGTTGCCAGGAAAAGTTCGGCTGCTGGCTTGGGTTCTAGTAAAAACCATGGCCATGACCAGTGTACAAATTTTGCGTGTGAGGAGACATCGTCGACGAATTCCCAAAATAGGTCATAGATGGATGGGCGTGCATTACATTCAGAGGACTTTGGGAAGGGTTTCCCCATGCCAGTTTCGTAGGGATGGGCATGGTACCTTGTCTGGGGTTCCATTGACTATGGAAATAATTTCCCCAGATCGACATTCCTGATGAAGGAACAGATCCTTGCCAAGAATTCCAAGGCTCTGATGCGAAAGAAGTTCCTGGGTTTCCCCCCTGTGCAGGAATAGGTTGTCCAAAACCGGGGTTGCCCCCAGTCGGGAAAGTAGCTGACGAGAAGGCGTTGTTACCAAATGCACTGAACAAAGAAAATGGTGTTGAACCTACCGACATATTATGTGAAGGTGGTCCTTGACTCCCTGCTCCAAGTAAACTATGGTGTGCAGGTGGTCCGACAGATGGCTGGTGCGTGTCGCGGAGTGAATGGGACGAGGGAGGTATATGACCTCCCCTGTAAGGGAAAGTGTTAAAAGGAGTAGGAGTGCCCCCATGTGACCTTGCAGAGGAGAGGTAGAGCTCCTTGCCCCCATACCTGAAGTCTATGAAGTGGAGTAGGAAAGTACAAGACTTGTACCTGAACTAGGCATCCCATATGAGAACGGAGGGCCTGTCGCACTTGGTGGGAAAGGGGTTGTGGCCACCGCCATAGACAGGATCAGACCACTATGTGAGGTAGAGGTGGCCGAGACTATGGTGGCTCAGACCAATGATGGTGGGTTAGGAGGTGAAAACTCTCCTGTAGTGACAACCACAGTGGGAATTGAAGAATTCCCAGAAGGAGTAACAACATTTGTTTCCATTGCTGCGTGTGACACTGTCTAACACTCATAAGGGTGAATCGGTATGATGATGGGTGCCGAAAGCTCAATGGTTGAGGTTTTAGGTGGACCGAGATATTTTTCTCCAAATTCTAAAATAGTTGATTCCTCTGGATGTTGGTCAGGCACAATTTCTTGTGACCCGGTCGCTTCAAAAGACCCTTGTTGGTCTAGCTTTCGCCTTAGTGGTGGCGGGGGTGGCTCCAGTGTAACCGGTGATAGGCCCTGAAGCCTTCTTGACTGAAAAATCTCGTGATCCTCCACTATGTGAGAAGATAAAAGACACTCTAGGTTTGTCTAATCATTCAAAAAACAACACACACTAAAAAAGTCCCTATAAGATAAGACAAGCAAACACTAAACTAATTGGAAGAACAATTACAACAACCAACACTAGAGAAAATTACTGGTGCAAGTGCAACTCGAATACGGAAGCACCCTCTGGGTATACTCTGCAAAGCGTGGTCCAATGTCTGTCTTAGGTACCACAATATACCCCCGCAGTCACCTGTGTATGTCCCTAAAAATATAGGCAACTAGGTTGCCAACGCACGAACAATCACCAGGTGGGTACAGTCGAAAGTCGGGTAGACCACAATGAGAAGGGTATCGAGCCCGAAACCTATCAGGGGTATCAAAATCAAGTGGTATGGAAGACAATTGAGGACCTCGAATGGATTCGAGACCCAAGAAGATCCGTGGAAAATGAAATCGACGGAATCCCAAAACAAGCCCTCTATATGTGTTCTCCACTACAATTGGTCCAGCTTTGGAGGGGTTATCTCTGCTACCTTTCCACACACGACCTCATGTTTATCCCCTGTGTTAGAGGGGGGTCCCGGATAAATTTCACGATACTGGACTTTGACACTCCCTAAATCAGACTCCAATGTTTGATTTTAATGGCCTTGAAGAGTTTCCTCTCCAACCTAATTCAAGGCCCTAACCCTAAACTAGATGGTTGACCCTACAAACATAAAAAGTCTAATGAACTTTAGATTTAGTGTTAATTTTTATGGCTTGTCTTACGTCAAAGGATATGAAAGTGAAAGTAATGATGTTTGAAAGACGAAAGTAAAATAAACAGAAAGCTTGGAAACAAAAACTTTTCTTTAAACAACTTTTTTTTTTTTTTTAAATTTTCTAAGATCTTTGAACAACAAATTTAAAGTAGGATTTCACTCAACTACGAGCTACTTATGATATAAGTAAACTGTCAAGAACTTATGAAAGAAAAGACTTTTCCCTGGTTACTAATGCAAAACAACACTTTTTAACGAATCAAAGAAATAAAAGTTTTTTTATTTTTATTTGAATGCTCACAAAGCAAAAAAGGAAAAATACCAACAAGTCAAAACCAAGAAAAATTTTTTGGCCTAAGCATAGTTCGCAAAGAGTCACGTCAAAAATCACACACAAGCAAATTTTAAAAATGGACTCTCACACTTGTCTAAAAACCCTATGAAAGAAAAGTTTGAGGAGAAACTTATAAATGAAAAAGAAAGCTATTGCTGTGATCAAACCTAAGTTATTGACCGCTATGAAAGAGACCCAAAAACCTGAGATGTATAGCTCTTGTCCAAGGAAAGGATGACTGCCTCACCTTCAACCAAAGATTCTCCTCAAGCACACCATTGACAGTTCAAAAACAAGCGTGTGCACATGAGATGTGCAAAGTTAGAGACATGTACACGTGTGTTGGCCTTAAACAGGCCACGTGTATCCTTGAAACTCTGAGACAGAAAACAAAAAACCAAGCAAGCCAGCCCAGGCAAAGATTACCGGTACTGAAAACCAGAATCTCTTGAAGACGTAGACACTTTCTTTAATAGAAAAAGAAAACAAATCAAGGAAAACTTCATAGAACAAACCAATCCAAGGTGAAACCTAAGCTACAGACTGCAAGCAACAAAGACTAGAAAGAAATCTAGAAAAACCCTGAGAAGGACCAATTCTGACAGGGAAGAGGATGGCTGCCTCTTTAAAAGCAATTTTCTGGAATCTACATGCGATTGTCACTTCCTCAGCTAGCATGTACATGCGGGCTACGAGAATGCAGGGCACGGGTACACGCGTGTAAACCTTATACAGGCCGCGTGTACCTCTGTGGGTCTTGAAAAAATTACAGTCAAGCAAAGAAACATAGATAACTGGTATGGAAGACCAGAATCTCTGTTAGCTCCGACTTTTGTAGAAACTCTAAAAACAGGAAAATGAAACCAGTTCTTAAAAATACCCAAAAATATCCCCAGGAACCCTAGAGACTTCCCCAATATGGTCGCCAATTATGTTGTGAGTGGGAAATCCCTCTACGGACTAGCACTTAGGGTTAGATTATGCATGCAGAAAAGACCTAAAGATCTCTACTTTCTACCGTCGTCCCAGACCTAATCCCCATTATTCTTAAGCAAATACATAGTTAAGTGAGCATACCTTATTACAGGCGTTTGATGTAGATCCCTCCTTACGCTTGATCATTTTTTGATTACAGCTCTCCTCCCAAAGCCGACCTGCATTCACATAAAACAAACAACAAACTCCGCATGCATTTGATATATAGATTAATGGGTTAGATATTTCAATAGACAAGTATACAATAAATCACAGAAACCTCATATGGTGGGACGAGAAAAGTATCTCTTTATTATTAACTTCAAAAAATCAACTTACAATGATGAAGCCGACCACTACTCCACGAACCTGGTCCTGGGCTCCTCTTCAATTGTCCTCCAACTTCTTTGCTTTATCTCTCTCTTTGCACAAGGAAGGCTAAAGGGTTGGGACAAAGGGAATATGCAATCGGGTATAGTTTCTTTACTATAATTCTTCTCTTCCAAATGGGACCCCTAACCCTTCTTTTATAGGTTAGAAGAAGCTAGGTATTTGGACAAACCCTTGGCCATGCATGGCCAGAAGGTTCAGATAACTCACCCAAAGCTGTGTGTTCCGTCGACAACTTTCCTTTTTTCGTGATTTTGTAGGTACACGCGGGCTGTTTTGGGTCAACGAGCATGTACACACGTGCAGTAATAGAGCAGGGCGCGTGGGCCTTTATAACAAGTGTTTTTAAGAAGAGTTGTTCAACAGTGCTTTGGAAAAGAAGGAGTCTGAGATGGCCTAATGCCAGGTAAGCATGCATGGTGAAAATTAGGGTTATAACAAATACCTACCATCTATAGTTTGTGTATAAAAAATTCTGCAAGAGGATCCATATTTTTTGCTGCCCCCCAAATTTCACAAGCACAAAAGGTGAAGTTTAAGTCCCCACCTAGCATCATAAGGTCAAATTTGATAAGGGAGAGATTAAAAGTATGATCCCAAAATACTTTCCTGTCTGAATATGGTCCATAGATATTAAGACAAAGAACATCCAGATTGATCTCTCTTGAAAAGAAAGAGATCCCCAAGCCCACTTGTATGGCTCAAGAGTTTTGTAATTTAAGTTCTAAGGACCTTCATCCCATTGGTGGTCCTCCTGAGAATCCTATTGCATCTAACCTTAAAAAATACCATATAGGAAGAGCATGGGATACAATTTTAGAATCTATATCTCCATCCATGATAGTTTCTTGAAGTAGCAAAATAGAAGGCTTGTGCTTTTCAACTAGCCTCTTTATGGCCAATTTCCGAGGGTGATTGGCTATCACCCTACAATTTAAATATAGTATGATCACAAGGAGGAGTTCTAGGGGTTGATTCTTTAAGGGCCCCAAAGAGATATTTTTTCCAACATGTACGAACTTTAGAATAATCTTGTTGTTGAGCTAGGGAGAGGAAAGTCTTTCAACTTATATGGGAGGTTTTAATCCATTTTACTTCATAGGAACCCAAACATCCTTCTATTCCGAAATTAGGGGGGTTAGGGAAATGTGTTTGGGATCCAAGATGATACTTGGGAGGAGAGAATGACAAAGCGAAGGGAGGGGGGGTAGGAATATCCTGAGAGACCACATGAAGGCAAGGAAAATGGGTGGGGGGAATTGTTCCAGGGTCGATATCTATTTGTTTTGCAAAGGTAATGAGGGGGGTGGGTTGAGGTCTTAAGAGATCAGAGAGGCTAATGAGAAAATCAATGTCTGGTCATGGTTTTGATTTAGATAAAGTATCCCCGAAATATCTGAAACATAACTCCAAATCAATTGAGGGGTCTTACGAGGGGGATGGTGGAGATGAATTACTTGGCATAGCTACAACACCAGTCATAAAATCAAAAGGATTTCTCAATTTCAGAGGGGACCGCGTCTCCTTTTCTTATGTTATAGCTTAAGACTGTGGAGACTGGGATCAGGCTTGACAACTTGGAGGACGCTTCTGCAGGTCCCCTCTATCCTTCTGAACCCAGATTTATCTTTGTATGGACCTGGAACATTCCTTGGAAAGACACCCATAATTGTGGAACATTTTGCAACAAAACCATATTCCTTCATAGTCAAGGTCATGTTGATATACCTCATTTATTCTTTGTATTGTTATCGATTCCTCTAGACCTCCAGACAATTTTAAACCCACCAACATGCAAATCATCCCCATATATCATGTAGAATAGTAAGAGATATTTACTTCATAGTAAAACCCTCACGCATCTCCTATTTCTTGAAAAACATCTTTGGACCATAAGATAAGTGGCAACCTTGGAAAACAAACCCAAACTGGGGTTAGTTCTAACCTCTATGATTTTGCATCAAACTCCACACTCCATTTATTTATGAAAAGAGTATGAGCTTCTCAATTCCAATGGGTATTTAGAATGATGTCCATATCCGAGCCAAATCTCAATATGCACCATGTTATCCCCCACTTTCATGGATAGCTATGAGATTACGTCTCGAGGCCCATAGGTCCTAAACATGGAGTACCAAGAGCCAGATCGACTTGAGCATGGCCCTGGAGGGTCCATCTTTTCTCGCTTTCAGTGCCTCCACTTTGTCAATAGAAACAACAAAATCCATCACCTTCGGCTTGGTCCTGTATCAGAGATGGTTCTTGATCCATGAGGTAATGAGTCTGGGTATCATGGTATGTTTCACTCTAATCCTCAAAACCTTTGAATATGTGCGTTTGATTCCTTTATTTCTAACGAGTGCTTGGATCTTATGCTTGTCCACTTGACCTTGTCTGGGGGGGACGACAAGATGCCCTAACAATCTCATGTCCATAGGTTTTGAGTTTCCACTGGGGGGATTTCTTAAAATCCATGGCCCATTCCTGTCATACATACCACTTTCCATCTTATTTCCTGCTCACCCATCCCCTTACATTGGCTTGGGCATAGGGTCATCCAATAATTTAGGGGTTGTACCTTTACCTTCTGGGAAGAATGGGGTAAAATGCCTGGGGGGTAAAAGCAGCTAACAATAAAATCCTAAGAATAAAACCTCGAGATGCTTCACCAAGGGATCCTCAAGAAAGCAATACAAATATTCTCAGCAAGAAATAGAGGGACCCATAAAAAATAATAAAACAAGACCTAGTTGAGGGATAGGGGGTCTCATCACCAGCCAACCTATTAGGTCCATGGGTGCCTAACATTATGACACTACTAGGATGTCCTGTCACTTCTACCAAACTTGTATTGCAGACTTGTATAATGTCTTTGAGTACTAGACTGGGGTAAAGGGGTTTTATGCACATGTTTAATAAATATTGATGATTAGATTTGATTGACATTGCTATGATCCCTGTGACTTGTGAGCCCATGGAGGGGGTAGTTGTTGATGTGCAGGATCATGCCCGATGGACAAGTACCACGTTAGATAAGTACACATGGGGAGCTGATCAATTTGGACCTCCATGGGGATGAAGAGCCCACCCGATGGATGCTGATACCCCAGTAGAGGGCAGAGATAGGGCAGAGTGTTTGTACAAGGGAATGGCAGAAGAATCCACCAGAGGCAACTGAGCAAACCTATACCTAGGGGGGTTGAGCCCTCTCCATGGGAACGTTGGCCTTGGAAGGCCCAAGACATCTCCCAAGATTCCCATGACATCATCCAACAGTATGGATGTTTTGGGAAGCACCTATGGCAGTTTTGGCACATGTGGTAGCTTGGAGAAGCCGAGGGAGGGCTAACGTTTTACTCCAGGAAGTTGCATTTACCCTGAAAGGGGATAACGTCAGCCTAGAAAGGGGATGACGTCTCACTATTGCTTGATTAGGGTTTAATTTTAAGACATTTAATGTAAAACAATATGATTTTGGTATTTTGCGCTTGTCGTCCTTTGTGCCCTTCTTAGGGTTATTGGCTGAAATTTGCGCCCTTCTTAGGGTTAGTGAGGTCTAAAATTTGTGCCCTTCTTAGGGTTATTGGCTGAAATTTTGAGGCACACTTGTTGAAGGAAGATTTTACTTGGAATTTTTGGCATTTCTCTTGGTGGAAGGTGTTACACCTAGGGTTTTGCTACATGGTTTCTTGGTTTATGTAAGTGAATTTCTACAAACACTTCTTAATTGAATGGTTTTAGTTTCATTTACTTGCATATGTTATTATATTTTGCTGAATCAAACCCCAGGTGAAAAACACTAGTTAATGTCCTTGTCTCTTGTCCCCATCAATATTTTGAGCCATTTGATTTGTTGAAGAGGATAGAGCCTTGCCATAGCAAAACTCTATCCATCTTCTTCTAGCTAGTCGTTTTTCCTTATTTGTTGAGCTAAGAAGGAGAAAATGCACCAAGGACTAGGTCTCTACACCTTGGTGAGCCGATTTTCCATAGGGTTTGCCTATTGAAGCCTTGCTTTAGCAACACATCACTTAAAAACTCTCTTGTCTTATTTTTATTCAATCATTGTTCAAGCTAGCCCTTTTATGCCATTGAGCTAAAGAAGGAGGAGAGAGCACCGAGGCCTAGGGTTTCTACACTAAAGTGAGCCTCTCTCCCCTAGGGTTTCATCTTTGAGGCCTTGCCATAGAAACACCTCAAAGTTTAACTCTCTTGTCTTTAGTTTCATCATCATCACTTAGTCCTTCATACCTTGCGTCCTCTTTTGACTCCATATACCCTATGAGCACATTGATCTAAGGCCTTGTGTATTGAGTAACTTGATCATAAAACAAACTTCCAATACTTTGAAAAAACCCTAACTCTTACTAACCCTAGATTAGACTAATCCTACAAACCATATTGTTGCCGTCATCTTTCTATGCTATAAACACCTATATGCATCATTTACTTTATCTTTGAAGAAATCGAATGATTGGTTAAGGCATTGTTTATAAAGTGTTGATATTGTTACATTGAATACCAAAGTTTTCCTTAACATTTATTGAGAATTGATATTGTAATCATTTCTATTGTGTAAACATTGATTTACTTCATCAATATTATTGCTCAATTTCTTATTATCAGAAAAGTCATTGATTATATGAAGTACTAACCAGCAGGCAAGCTTGCATATGCATAGTTTCTTTGTTGGTTTGTCTCGGGCATGTACTTTTAATGGTTATTACTTGCGGTTATCTTTATTGGATATAAGTTGGACTTTCTGATTAGTTGGTGACTTGTGAGGGGGATTATTATAACTTGGCCTTGCTAAACGTTTTCCTTCTCAAAACCCTAGGTCACCGGGGACGTCTTCCCCGGGCCTTACCTCCCTAAACATAAATAACCTTCCCATCGAGGTGACAATGGGTGGGATTGGTTCAGTTACGCCAATTTTACCTCTTTTCATCCATCCATTATCCTAAATACAAACTGTGTGATAACATTTTTGCACCGTTGTTGGGGAACACTGAGTCAATTCTCCTCAAGACGAAACTTTTCGGTAAGCCTTGCCTTAAGAGCCTTTATCTTACAAGCTTACCTAGCGACTCCAGTTAGGGTGTTTTCCCTTATCCTTTGATAATTTCAAGAAAATTGTCTGGTGACTCCACTGATGATGAAGCCAACTATGAATTCAAAATGGGACCCAAGAAACTACAAGACTTTGGACATGAGTAACATCCTTGGGTATCCTCAACAAATGCCCTTTGAATACAAAATTTTGCTCCTTGGATTCACTGGTGGTGATAGAGAGAGAGAGTTGGCTATCACATGAGAAACTTCTGGAATTTCTTCCTATCCTACTCTGTCGCTGATTATGCTAAAGACATGGTCATGAAATTTTTCTTTGCCAGTATTTGTTGCAATTCTAAAGAGTGGTATGACAGTGTCCCCGATGCTAGCATCACGACTATGGAGAAATTTGAGAAAAAGTTTCTCTAGAGATGGGGTATCTAGTTGGAAGACATCCCAATACTATTAGAAAAAATAGAGCATATAAAGCAAGCTGAGGATGAAACTATCAGAGACTTCCAGGATAGATTTGAGAACATGCTATATCAAATCCCTGAAATCCATCATCTTGAAGAGAAGTACCTTGTCCATCTCTTTACTCGTGCACTTCTGGCGCATCTGGGTTTTCCCCTTAATAAGAGGGCCCCAAGGACACTCGATGAAGCTTAAAACATGGCTGCAAGAATCAAGGAGAACATCTCCTTGTCTGAGATAAGATACCTCTTTACCTCAGGTACTCTTAGTATGGAACGTTTGTTTTCCCTTGAGAACTTCATTGTTGATTTCCAAGAAGAAGGGGAACAAACCACATATCAACAAGGGATTGTTGAAGACACAGTTGAGGAGCTAGAACCCAATGACGAAGTATCAACATGCCCTCCTCTCTTTGATGAGGCCATCCAAAAGCCTATTTCTTCTACACAACAAAAGGATGATGAGGTTAGTTACTTTCCTACTCAGGATTCTGATGACACCTTGTTCCATGATTAAGAAAATGAAGGAGAAATGGAAGCCTTGAAAGAAGTGGATATTTTTTGTTGTACAATCAAATATAAAGGGGAAACTCATGAGGATAAAATAGTAATGCATGTTGAAGATACCCAAGTCCTCGAAGCTCCTACACAAGAAGAAACAAGCATTGTAAGTCACCCTCCTATCCATGATTCTGATGATTTTCTGTTTTATCACTTGGGAAAAGAGAAGGATATGGGTGAGCCTTTGAATGTTTTGAATCCTCTGTGTTATGATGTTGATACCGACATAATTGATATTGATGAGTTCATACATGTTGGAATACGTAAATGGGATATAGTTGGTTTTGATATGGACCCCATTTACGACATTGAGAATCATTCCCAACTGTTGCCTTCACAATTATCACGATAGATTACCTTTGATTTATGGAAACAGTGGGATGATATATTTACCGATGCTCCCCAAACACCCAAGGTTGACCTAGTACCATATTTTCATGACTATTTTCAGTCTTACCTTGAGGGTTTTGATGAGTAATCCTCCGATCACTTGGATTTATTCTATGAATATGATTATCAACCACCGCTGTGCTCATGTTTTGATAGGAGTGAGAACAATGTTTTCCCAAAGAAGGATTCTCATGTCATCTTTCTCCAACCACCTCTTAATACTTTACCTTGTTGTATCATTAAAGGTGTAGTTGGGAATTATATCCTTTGTATCGAGTTTCCTCTAAGGAAAACCCTAGAGTCCAAGGGTTGGTTGAGTACTATAATTTTAAGTCTATCATGTTAGTTTCTTAACTTTCCCTTGAGAATTTTCCAGCCATATGCTAGGTCTTTGTCGATCCCTTCCTTGACTTCAGAACGTGAGGACGTCCTAGGTAGCCAATTTGCAGATCTTTTGATTCAGTGTTCCGAACCTTGGACTTTTCATGACCCCTTCTTGAAGTGGATTGAGTATTTTCTTCAGAGATTGATGTGGCGTGATTTTATCCCTCCCACCCACCTCTATGAGTTAGAATTTGTGATTTCTGATGATATGATATATGTTCTAACCCATGTCATTTTTGTGCTTGATTTATCACTATTTTGGTCTACGATGAAGCACAAAGGTAGGTATTGTGGGGCGTTGCTGGATTGGTTTCATTGGTCATTGGACTACACTTAACATCTAGCCAGCAGGTAGGCATTTGCATTCATTGTATATACCGTTGCATTGCATGCTAGATTAGATTGCTTTCACATTTGTACATATGATTTCTTTTATTTCAGTCTTATATATATGCTGGGGTGGTATCACCACCCCAAATGGTTACTGATGTTTACTATTGAGATCAAGCAGGTTACAGGTCATGCCAGAGATGATGAGGTTCTCATGCACTCTACGGTGAGCACATGTTCCCGAGTTGGAGCCAGATGTTATCCCCCACTTTCAGGGATAACTAGGAGATTATGTATCAAGGCCCACATGTCCTAGACATGAAGTACCGAGAGCCAGATCGACTTGAGCATGGCCCTGGAGGGCCCATCGTTTCTCACTTTCAACACCTCCACTTTTTTAGCAGCAACATCAACATCCATCACCTTCGTCTTGGTCCTGTATCAAAGATGGTTCTTTCTCCACAAGGTAATGATTCCGGGTATCATGGTATGTGTCACTCTGATCCTCAAAACCTTTGAATATGTGCATTTGATTCCTTTTTTTCTAACGGGTGCTTGGATCTTATGCTTGTCCACTTGACCTTGTCTCGGGGGAATGATAGGATGCCCTAACAATCTTGTGTCCATAGGTTTTGAGTTTCCACTGGGGGGATTTCTAAAAATCCATCATCCGTTCCCATCATACATACCACTTTCCATCTTATTTCCGACTCACCCATCCCCTTGCACTGGTCTAGGCATAGGGTCAACCAATCATTTAGGGGTTGTACCTTTACCTTCTTGGAAGAATGGGATAAAATGCATGGGGGGTAAAATAAGTTGACAATAAAATCCTAATAATAAAACCTCGATATGCTTCACCCATGGATCCCCAAGAAATAAATAAAAAGATTCTCAGCAAGAAAAAAAGGGACCCGTAAAAAATAATTAAACAAGAACTAGTTGAGGGATAGGGGGTCTCATCATGAGCTAACCTATTAGGTCCATGGGTGCCTAATGGTATGACACTACTAGCAGATGGTTACCACACCAGGGTAGTGGCTCTTGGTTGCATGGCCAAGAGAAATGGGGTCTCATCACGAGCCAACCTTCTCATTTTTGTGAAAGTGTTTGTGGCAAACATTGTCAGCATTGGTCACCAAGCCAGGATAGTGTCCCTTGACTAGCTTCTTGAAAGAACAAATAAATAAAAAGATAAAAAATAATAAGACAAGACCTGGTTAGAGGATAAGGGGTCTCATCACAAGCCAACCTATTAGGTCCATGAGCATCTAACAATATGACACTACCGACATTTGATCACCATGCTAGGGTAGTGGCTCTTGGTGGCATAGCCAAGAGAAAGGGGGTCTCATCACAAGCCAAACTTCTCATTTCGGTGAAATGCTTGTGGCTAAAATTTTCCACCACTGGTCACCAAGCTAGGGCAGTGTCCTTGGACTAGCATCTTGGGAGAAAAAGAATGAAGATAAAAGGCATGAATGGGCTTGGAAATATTTACATCCATGATATGAGCATCTCACCCTCCAAAGAAGCACCTATCGATAAGCCATCCCTATTATCACTGAACCTTTTACCCAGGCATCCCCATCCACCTCATCCACTTACATGACTTGGATTTGATCCTTTCCAGGAGCAACCCTTTTCTAGTAGACTCTTGCCCAATAGGACGTCCTGTCACTTCCCCCAAACTTGTATTGTAGACTTGTATAATGTCTTTGAGAACTAGACTAGGGTAAAGGGGTTTTATGCACATGTTTAATAAATATTGATGATTATATGTGATCGACATTGCTATGATCCCTGTGACTTATGATCCCATGGAGGGTGTAGTTGTTGATGTGCAGGATCATGCCAGAAGGACAGGTACCACGTTGGACATGTACACATGGGGGGATGATCAGTTCGGACCTCCATGGGGCTTAAGAGCCCACCCGATGGATGCTGAGACCCCAGAAGGGGGCAGCGATAGGGAATAGAGTTTGTACCAGGGAAGAGAATAAGAATCCACCAGAGGAAACTAAGCAGACCTGTACATAGGGGGGTTGATCCTTCTCCACAAGAACATTGGCCTTGGAAAGCCCATGACGTCTCCCAGGATGCCCATGGAGTCATCCAATAGTATGGACATTTTGGAAGGCAACTATGGCATTTTTGGCATGTGTGGTATCTTGGAGAAGCCCAAGGAGGGCTAAGACTTTGTTCCAGGCAGTTGGATTTTCCCTGAAAGGGGCTAACATCACCCTATAAAGGGGATGACGTCTCACTATTGCTTGATTAGGGTTTAATTTTAAGACATTTAATGTGAAACAATATGATTTTGGTATTTTGGCCTTGTAGGCATTTTAATGACCTAAAATGTAATTTAGGTCATTGGTATGCTATATATTGAGGGTTTTTTCCTTCATATTTTCATCATCTTTGACTCACTCATTAGTGAGGTTTGAAATTTGCGCCCTTCTTAGGTTTATTGGTTGAAATTTTGAGGCGCACTTGCTGAAGGAATATTTTACTTATCTTCTTCTAGCTAGCCATTTTTCCTTATTTGTTGAGCTAAGAAGGAGAAAATGCACCAAGGCCTAGGTCTCTACACCTTGGTGAGCCGATTTTCCATAGGGTTTGCCTAGTGAAGCCTTTATTTAGAAACACATCACTTACAAACTCTCTTGTCTTAGTTTTATTCAATCATTGTTCAAGCTAGCCATTTTCTGCCATTGAGCTAAAGAAGGAGGAGAGAGAACTGAGGCCTAGGGTTTCTACACCAAAGTGAGCCTCTCTCCCCTAGGGTTTCATCTTTGAGGCCTTGCCATAGCAACACCTCAAAGTTTAACTCTCTTGTCTTTAGTTTCATCATCATCACTTAGTCCTTCATCCCTTGCGTCCTCTTTTGACTCCATATACCCTATGAGCACATTGATCCAAGGGCTTGTGTATTGAGTAAATTGATCATAAAACAAACTTCCAATACTTTGAACAAACCCTAACTCTTACAAACCCTAACTTATACTAATCCTACTAACCATATTGCTGCCATCATCTTTCTATGCTATAAACACCTATATGCAACATTTACTTTATCTTTGAAGTAATTGAATGATTGGTTAAGGCATTGTTTATAAAGTGTTGATATTGTTACATTGAATACCAAGGTTTTATTTAGCATTTATTTAGAAGTGATATTCTAATCATTTATATTGTGTAAACATTGATTTAATTCGTCAATATTATTGCTCAATTGCTTATTATCAGAAAATTCATTGATTATATGAAGTACTAACCAGCAAGAAGCTTGCATATGCCTAGTTTCTTATTGCTTTGTCTTAGGCATGTACTTTTATTGGTTATTACTTCCAGTTATATTTATTGGCTATAAGCCAAACTTTTTGATTAGGTGGTGAATTGTGAGGGGGATTATTATCACTTAACCTGGCTAAACCTTTGCCTTCTCAAAACCCCAGATCACCAGGGACATCTCCCCTGGGCCTTACCTCCCTAAATAGAAAGAACCTTCCCATCGAGGTGACAGTGGGTGGGATTGGTTCAATTATGCCAGTTTGAACTCTTTTCGTCCATCCATTATCCTAACTACAAACTATGTGATAAGACACCCCATCCATCCTTTTTCAAGAACCATGCTTTTCGAATCATACCCCACCAGGGGATCAAAAGTTTTGGCTAGTCCATTTTTTCAAAGTATCTGGCAACATACGCCTGCTCACAAAATGACCCACTAGGGCCATGGATTGCATATTCACTATCTCATGCAAATTCACATCCCCCCCTAGGACCGTATTTGTGCAAACAACCTTCCACTTTACACATATGCTATTTGTCTCCCATTCTGCCATGATTTCAGGGATGCGAATGACCACAGGGGTAGATGAGGTTTTCTGTGAACAATCACTCATCAAATCTTTTGAAAGGAAATTCCAAATAAAACCCTTGGCTCGTGGATTTTCAAAGAGGTTCAGATCAAAGGGTTCGAGAGGGTTCTCTTTATCCAAAGGATGAGAACCCTCATAATTGTTGGATGCACATCGATCCACCCATGAATAAATATGAATACCATAATCAAAATCAATTGTATGTGAAAATACTGAAGTAGGGTTTTCATTCATTGTGGAATATTTACCTTCATGAGGCGAAGAGACCAGGGCATTTAGAGTGGAGCTGTGATCTTCCCTATCCTTCAAATGCAACTCTAGTTCCCCGACTTCTTTAATGATAGAAAGAATTTCCTCTAGAGAGTCCAGATCGAGAGAATGATGGAACCCCTAATAGAAGACTTTTGCAGCCATAGTGGACCAAATAGACCTAGGAATTAGTACACCTCTGGTATTTGTAACAATATAAATCATCCATATATTATTTAATCAACAACACAACATTTTACAACACTCGACAATGTAATAAAGTAAGAAACCCATTTTATTATATACAAACAAGAGACACATCATCATACAAAATGGGATAACATAAAGGTCCACAATAATCAAATGCAACCAATATGTGATTGTTAAACTTATTAGTAACATGTCCTCATGCAATTGGGACATTATGTCAAGCACATTAAATAAAATCCCTGATTTTCACAGACAACTATTCCAAAACATATAACTTGTAGTACATTCAACTATATTGATTGTCATTCATCACTTGAACTACTATCATCGCTCGAATTGTGTGCATGCCTCATTTATTCATTACATGTAGGCAATATTGTACTATATTGTACATGTAGGCAATATTACATTTTCTTGATCTTCTTGTTTTTGACGTTCCGCCTGTTCATTCTCCATCTACAAACATAGAAATATATATATATGATTGTGCAAATAAAAAAAGTACTATAGAAACGAGTGATTCATAAACAATACACATATAAATGTATATGCTAGAACCAAGAACCTATTAGAAGACATCCGTGGACGAGTATGAATTAATTATTTAAATTTAAAGATCATAACAAATATGAAATCTTAAGTAAGGCTGAAAATGTAAGTACTCACAAATTTTGCAATCAACCCTTTTATTCCTTGTCGTGGTGTCTTATGTGCTGAATGGGTTCCATTTTTTTTTTCTTTTCTCCAATAAAACAATCGAAAATTAGTATTTCATATGATAATTAAATTCGATGTACATAAAAGAATAAATTAATGATTACATACCTCTGATGCACATTGTTGTTGTGATGCCTCTTCCCGTGATGCAATTATGTTCATTTATTTTACCATCTCCTTGTACACTTTTTTGGACATCCCTACCAGTGTGTATTGGTTTATATATATATATATATATATATATATATATAAAGCAAATATAAAAAAAAATTAAATTTGTAAATTTTGGAACATATTATAGAAAAACATGTTTTGTAATAATACCTTTTAAATGTAATAAGATACATGGAGCAATATCAGAGTTGGGCATATGGATGCGTCTTAGGGTTTTTGTAGTCTCCCTCAAAGTAGGAGGAAAAGTGGCGGTTTTTTTAGGTGTAAAGGTCCCAATCATGAAGGGTATTGTCTTTTAGTGGACTATTCGAAGGACTCCCTAAAAAAATCTATTGTTTTTGTGTCATCTAAGCATTTTTTTTAAGGTATATCGTCCAATGATAAAGGTGAGGCATGTGCCAGGAATGAGGCTGAAATTACTTCGCATGATATCTCCTCCTTGGATATGGAAAGATCTAGATATGTCTTTATTTTTTTCGGGATTGGGGCAATCAGAGGAAGTATTTCCACATGATGAGAGGATTTTTCTTGTCTAGAGCACTCACTTGATGGTGTTACACACCTTTCTATTGACATACCTATTAAATGTCTAAATATATTGTAGTCTTGTGATGAGGATAGCGAGGGTGTTAATGAGACATCTAGCTTTATAAACACAAATCTTACCCTTTTTGAGTTTCAGGGTGGTGGGTGTTCAAAGGAGGAGGGTTTTAAATGGAAGTGACAGTGGGCGGTTTGATCCCATGGTAGCAGTGTTGAGTTGGTCATGAAATGGGACTTCAGAGTAAAACATATTGAGGATCTTGAGGGTCGAGCCTTGGTTGGTATGTTTAATTTCCACAAACTCTCTATTGATACCCTATCTGCTTGGATGGATCTGCATTGTAAGTCAATGTTGGGTTATTCTCCTAATTTTCACCTGTTATCATAGAGTTGGATAGGGTTCATATTTCGTGTAAAAGAAGATGCCTCAAAAATCTTGGTTGAAATATCGTATTTGGACTGTCAACTTCTGTGTGCAAAGCCATGGCACCCTCTTTTTTATGCCAAGGAGGAGGTATTGTTTAGTTTCTCGATATAGATTAAGTCACCAAAATTGACTTTAGATTTTTGGTCTGATGAGGGTCTAAAGGATATTGGGGAGGCCCTATTATCTTTTACTACTTCTAGTATCAGTTATAAATCCAACCTGCATAGATCCCTGGCTCCAATTCTAGTCGCCATATACCCTTTGCAGGGTCTTTTTTAATCAATAAACCTAGTTTGTGTGGACAATAAATATACTCAATCTCTAGATTATATCAATATCTCGTTCAAATGAGCCATGTGACATCGCGTCAGGCATATACTGGCTAGTTGCTTGCTTGATTTTTGAAAAAACAATCATGGTAATCCACCTTCTCATGGGATTTCGAAGGGTGATGGTTCTTCAAACAAAAATGAGGAGGCTCAACCTGGTTCCAAAGGCCGTGTCACTCTAGATGGTTTTCAAGAGCATGTGCATCTAGTTCCTTCCATGAAGTGGGTTTATGAGCCAACATGTCCTAATAGTGTTAATGATATTGTTCAATTAAAAGAAGGAAAAGCGACTGGGATTGTGGGAAATAGGCTTCCATATTTTTTCAACAAGGACCTCGAATTGAAAGTGTCCCAATGGAGCAAGCTTGAAACTATTTGGACTAAGAGTTATCCTTGGTCTGGTTTCTCTGGTAAGTTAAGTAGATCCTCTCTCCCTCCTCACTCTTCTACTCTCTCTATTCCTAGGTCTACTTTGTAGCAAAATAAACAATGTTTTCTACTTGCTGTCAAGGAGCCTGCTCCTCTGAATCCACCTTTGTGCCCTTTAGGTGGTTCCTTTGCTATTGATTTAGGAAAATACTTGGATAACTCTTCAAGTCAATCTATCTACACCTGAAAGGCCTCCTCCTCATAATCCTTGACTACCTTTTGGTTCAGTCTCTCACTTCTTACTCTTCTTGGGTTGACCCAGGTTCAGATCTGAACAAGTTTCCAAAGAAACCCTCTAAAACTATCGATCATCTTGGTAAACCAGAAGGCAACGCTTCGCACAGAGTGCACAACGAAGTCTCACCTGAGATAGTTTTGTGGGTGACTACAATACCCAGGTGATTCCAGTCTAAGAATGAGTGGGGATCTTAGAGTGTATTCTATCTTTCTTTATGGATTAAAATTGTCCCCGATTCCAGTAGTTCTAATATTCATTCATCTTTTAACCTTATGTATGCATGATAATACATATAGTTATTAATTCATTCATAAACTAATCATTGAAAGAAAGTAAACATTAAAAAACAATCACACAGAACACAAGTTTTACCGTGGTTCACCCCCTCCTGGGCTATGTCCACAAATATTTGGCTTCTCTTCTCTTTTATTTAGTCTGCTACAAAATTTGGTGCTGCGCGCATTACATCTTCAATCATACAATCATGACGAGGTTAAGGAATCTCTGTGAGGTGGACTAGATCACACTAGGCTCCTCAACTCTTATACAACCTAAAATCAACTCTACCTTACTCAACTATTCTACAACATCAGTACAATCGACATTCCCCCAGATCAACTATTCCACAAAAAACCCAACAACAACAACAACAACAATTATCAACAATCTTTAGCCACTTCACCAATAATAACTGAAACCCTAACCTAGACCTCCTAGTTCTTATTTATACTATTTTAAAGGCTTATAGCCATTAAAATCCTTATCAAAAAACCTAAAACTGTCATGGTTAGGCTTCTCTTCCTCTTCTCCACGTGGATTTTCCTCTTGCATGCTGCTTTTCCTTCTTTTTATGCATGTTTCTTTCTTGCCACTTGTTGCGCATGCTCCAAAATTAGTATTTCCTTCCAAAAAAAGGTCTTTCCTCAAAATAGGCCTATGCCCAATAGACCCCCAACACTGACATGTGGCTCATCCTAAGCCACTCAGGTGATGCGCGCTCCCTGAACAACCTCTGCCAAGATGTGAACTTTTCCTTCTAGTTCTTCCCCTTTTTCTCTCACCATGCACAACTTTTCCTATAAGCTCTTCTACCCTCTGCGCTGTGATACGTTCCTTGAGGGATTCTACGCTTTCAACATGATTATGAACCATTGTTTTCTTCTCCTCCCCTAGTTCCAGAATTATTTGTGCTTATTTTTCCTGGAGAGGTTCTAACTGGGCTTGCCTAGCCTACTTGTTATTCTGCGCAATCTTCAATTCTGTCTGCAGGGTCTTCATCTCTTGCATGCCCTTCAACTACTCTGTGATGCTCATGGACTTTTTTCGTTGCTTCAACTCCTGGATTGCAGTGTTTATTTCCTCCTCTTGCTGGTATAATTGTTGGAACTTATCATCTTCCTCCAACGTCATCCATAGTTGTGTGGTCATGTCAAAATGTTGTGTGACCTTTTGAGCTTTATTCTCCATTATTTCCACTTGTAAAGTTGCTTGCTATTCCCTTTCGACTGTGAATTTAGGAGGGGTGGTGGGTGTTAATTTTTATTTGAGATCCTCAATCTCCTTTTTGTAGTTTTCGAGCATTTTCACAATGATTTGAATGTGTTCTTCCGCATTGCTCGTGGATGCCTACGCGTCATTTGGAATTCTTATGAAGACTTCCTTCAAATTCTGCTCTAAGTTATCTGGGCACTGATTCTCCTCTTGTGTCTCCAATTTTACCTTCTCTACCACCATTTTTAGTGCCTCCTTGCCATTTCTATATGTTTGCAATTCCATTGTGTCTGTTCTAGCTCATGATTGCACTTCCTGCGCAACACTGACTTGCAGTCTGTACAATTCCTTTGTTGGTATTTGAGCTAGTACAAATTGTACCTACGCCAAGTCTTTGAGTGGCATCTGAGCTATAGCCTCATCAACCTACAACATGTATGATGTTATATGGAAGCTCAAACTTTCTTGTGCTACAGTCTGGATGGTGTATTCTTCGTTCTATGTGCTCCTGTCCTTGACTTCTGTTGCTCGGGGGATCAACTCTATTCCCCTTTCTTTCCTCTACGTTTCTTGTATCCTTTCCAAGACCTACTTAATTTTGGCCAAATCATTTTTTATCCTTCCTCTTTGGTTCTCAACCTCTTCAAACTCATCAACTACGCGATCATGTACCCTCTCTACTATAATATCAACATCATCCTCAGTAATTGTGTATTCCAGGATTTTCTTATGTGCTTTGGAATTCTTGCGTTACCCACCTGTGTGTATGATTGGCTGCTTGGGTGGCCCTGTTTCTTGTGGAGTGGTTGTTGACGAGGTTTCCTATATTTTTGTGTCCCCCCTTCCTTGTTCTTCCTACGTTGGGGTATTGTATTTCTTTCCTATATGCACATCCTTCTTTGGAGAATTTCCCTTCTTCTGCGCCGCTGTCTTTTGACCGTGCTTCCCTTTTTGTGTTGATTTCTTGGCTACTGCACTGCCCCCTACAAATGTCTTGGATGAACCTACTTATACCTCTTTTCCCATGGGCATATCCTTGGCGATGACTGGGATCTTCAAGTCATCCTGCCAGTCTCTCATCGCCATTTCAACTTCCTCTACATTAATGTAGAAGCGAAGTTGAAGCCATTCTTTCTCTGAATCTCTGCGTGCTTGGATCCACATGTAGTGCTACATATCCCTAAAGTTGGACACCCCTTGATACTGCATGACCACTTCAAGAGTGATCCTCAAAGTGTTGGCTATTTTGTCTTGTATGTTGATGAGATATCAAGCAAAGGTGTTGTCATCGCCACTTCTTTGCTTGGGGTTCGAAGTGCTTCCCATCGATGTGTACCGTGCTACGTGACAACGTCATACTTTATCACAGAAGTATGAGTAAAGAGGATCTTTCCAGGCAATTAGTGATATCAAAATCATTAACCAGGAGTAGTGGAACTCTGTCCCCAAGTGCTGCACATCCTTCCAGTCGTCCAGGAACAATTTCAGTAAGTATGGCATCCAACTATGCATAGTATCATTTGCGCACTGTGTTGCTGCTGTGAAAACCTCTGTAGGAATCTCCTCCTTGTGGAATTTACCAAGTAAATTGCATGCAATTAGATTGGTTTTCGGCCTGGTGAATGCATCACTGATCCATTTTATGATTATTCCACATGAGCCTTCTTCAATCCCATATGTTTTCTTCATCTCCTCTGCGAGAGCCTTTTCCTTGGATTTGTCATCTAGGTACTGCGTAGGCTTCTCACCATTTGATAGCAGGCCTGTCATGAATGTAATTAGTTCTACGTCTATGGAGACTGGTTCTTCTAACCACAAAAATCCTCCATGGAGGACCGCCAACAGCTGCTTGACGCAGTTGTTCACATCTTTTCCCCTTCCAAAGTGGGGAATTTCCAACAAATTGAGAATTCTTTTTTTTTCCAAACTTGCTTCCCATTGCTTTGGCTGTAGTATTGGTTCTCCGAATGATCCTATGACCAAGCTATCCATGTACACCTGCTGCGCAAATTCTTGTAATTTTTTGGTGTCAGACACATCATGGTCCGCATACCGCAATATTTTGATGCAACCTAGTAATTTTGGCATGGCCTGCACCCCCTTTAGAATGCGTGGTAAGATGATTGAGGCATTGGGATGCTTGCGTAGGGGCCGCACGATGGACTGTTTTCCCTTTCTCTTCATCAACGCGCTAGAGGTCCCAGCCTCTAGTTCCCTGTCTTCCTCGCCCAAATCATGTTTCCCTGTGATATCTTCAATCTGTACCTCCTCTTGTTGCGCAGACTCCACCATGGGTTGTAATCTTGGCCTACCAAACTATGTCTTGTCACTGTCCCTTCCATTCATTCTGTGGACTGCTTCGGCCATGGAAGGTTGCAGTGGGTTTCCTGTAGTTCATGGTTCGTGGCTCTGCACACTTTCATGTGAGTCAATATCCATCCCGACTGTCTTCGGGGCCTGCTCTTCTTCCTAGACCAGTGTGGTGCTCACTGGTTCGTCCCACAGTGAGGGAATTACATCGACATCAACGATTCCCTCTCTCTGTGTAAATTCCTCCTATGCCTTTGTGGTTTCATGTGGTGACCTATGGCTGCTCCGTGTTTTTTGGGTTATTTGGCTTGGTGCATCGACCTTTGGAGGTGCCGTATTGGGTAGTTCTTGGTTCCCTGATTGAGCTTTGACTTCTATGATCTCAAACCTCATTTGTTCGCCTTTCGTCTCCGCACTCCTTAGCTTTGCAGTTTTGCAAATGCACAATAAGTCTTGTTTGGCCCACATTTTTACTTTATATAGAGGGCATCATAAATGCCCTGAATATTCTCGGAGAATACTATTTAGTTGTTATTAATGTGTTGAAGCTTGTCGAGTATGCTTCGTTCAGTTTCATAAATGCTCAATTTGCACCTTTTTGCTCCGACGACCAGTTTTTTCTTTTCCGACCATTGGCCTGTTCTTTGCCACGCTGTACTTTTTCGATGCGCCATACATTTCTACTGTGACTTTTTTCTTAGTGCATGGTGTTTTCTTCTTGTCAACCATATGTTGCGCGCGGTCATTTTTTCTCTCGCAGTAACTGATGCACACGATATTCCCTAGTATTTTGTATTTTCTTTCTCTTCTACTATTTTTCTTCCTTTTCTACTTTTGTCTTCCTTTTTATGAGTTTTCTCTCCTAATATCTATTATAATACACTATATACATTCCTTTCTCACGACGCTGTAACTTTTAAGTGTTAATCCCTGTACAGTTTCAATCGACTACCGTTGATCATTCCTTTCAGTTATGTTCCTCCCAAGTCTTTTAGCTGTACAGATCCCCCATATGTGACAATATTTACTTCATATGTCCCTAGACAATGCATTCTAAGCTTACCTGGGTGTTGAAAAAAATTGTTGTCATAGAGAAAGACTAGGTATCCCTCCTTAAATTTTTTTCTTTTAATATGTCTGTCATTCCAGGATTTGTTTCTAGCTTTTTGTACTTCCTGGTGAAATCCTTCCAGAATCCTATCCTCTTCCATTTCCATTAGTTGAATTAACCTTTCTTGTATTGTGCCCCTTTCTGTTATGTTGGTAATTACTGCTACGCGCAGACTGCGTACCAACAATTTTAATGGTAATACTACTTCATGCCCATACACCAATATGAATGGTTTCTGTCCCATCAACTTCTTACATGTGGTCCTATATACCCATAGTACTATTGGTATTTTCAAGTCCCAATCATCCCTGTTGACATTGCAGATTTTAGTCAGATCATTTTCCAAAATCTTATTGAAAGCTTCTACTGTTCCATTTGCATGAGGATGATATGGTGTACTCTTTTGGTGATAGACTTAAAACTACTCAATCATATCTCTGATGGTAGCATTGATAAAATGAGTGCCCTGGACACTCATCATAATCTTGGGACATCCAAATCTGGTGCTCACTTTCTCAAACAAGAAGTGTGTTTCTATCTCCGCGCTACAGTCTTTGACTGGTGCTACCTCTTCTCATCTTGTTAAGTATTGAGTCACAGTAATGATATACCTAGCTCCTTACCTTTTTTCTAGTGGGTTAATAGGTCCCACAAATTCTATATCCCATTTGTCAAATACTTGCAAAGTCACTTGTGGTCTTAGAGGCATCTCATCCCTTCTGTTAGGTTTGCCAACACTCTGACAGACACCACATTTCTGGCAATATTCCTTGGCATATTTATGGACTATTGGCCACCATAATCCTATGTGCAATACATTTTGCATGGTATATTTACCTGCATAGTGTCCTCCAGCTATACCTTCATGAGCTTCCACTAAATTTTTGGTCCTTTCATATTCCAATACACACTTTCTCAAAATGCTATCTGTGTCCATTTTGTATAAATGTCCTACAATAAGTTGATAGTCTGCAACTCTGACTACCAAAGTTTTCTTTTGTACAGTGCTAAACTCTTGTTGTGCAACCCATTTACTTAATTATTCAATAATATTAGTGAAATATTCATCAACTACCTATACTAAAAATAGTTGTGCATTAGGGAAATTGTCTTCCAAGTTAGTAGGTTCTTCTCCATTAGTTACCCTTAATAGGTGATCAGGTCCTGCGTTCAACTTCCCTAGTTTGACTATCACTTCAAAATTAAATGATTGGAATAACAATATCCATCTACAGATCCTCCCCCCCCAACACTGGCTCGTTGACTAAATATTTGAGGGTAGAATGGTCTGTGAACATTTTAAAGTGTTTACCCAGTAAATAGTGCCTGAATTTATGAAGTGCATATACCATGGCTAGACATTCTCTTTTTGTGGTGTTGTAATTATGCTCTGATTCTAACAACTTTCTTCTTGCAAAGGCTATAGGATGGTCTAAGTCCCCTACTCTTGGTTGTGCTAGATGTTACGAGGAAAATCTCTCTATGTCTAGGGTAAACCACAATAGACGAAAATGAATGCAGAAATCAACTCTCTTCTCAAATATTCTATATAAACAAATATGCCAGCAAGACAAGATAAAAGGCCTACCTCATCCATACGTTCGATGACGTCCACCATTGAGCACTTAACCCAAAGCAATATACCTGCAACTAGTCCTCAACAACCAAACAAAACAAGCATATGGTGATATTATATAATGTTAGCACATTCAATAGCATAATCCATCAATAAACATGACAAATACGCCCATGGAATAATAGTTCAAATATTTTCAAGCTATCGATTGGACGAGAAAAGAGTATTTATATTAATATATGATCAACAAAAGTGAAAATGTTACAGACTTCCGTGTTGGCACGATTCATAACCGAGAAACTAAGTTCCTTCCAACTAGGCCTCCACCACTTCAATCCTCCACCAAAGAAAATCTCATAAGAGAGAAACAATGAGGTTCTCAATTAATAAGGGAAGAGCTTGGGGGATGAACACTGTGTTTAGACTTAAAGGAAAAAGGGATGCAGACTCAATATGAAGTAAATAATTCCTCCAGAGTAACTTTTCTCTCAAAGTTGAATACTTTCTCTCCTTTCCATTGCTCGAAATTGGCCCATTTATAGCCTTCAAAATGGAACTTAAGGGCTGAGTCAGAATGTTTCCAGTATATGGAAGGCCAAGGATCATAGATCTTCTGTCCTGACATGGAAACCCGACATTAGTTTTTGTTTTCTCACACAAATCCCGATGTACATGGACTGTAGTGGAGAAGCCTATGTATACACATGCTGTATAGTAGAAAATATGTGTACATGTGGAAAAATATTTATTTTTAGCTCTGGATTTTACAAACAGGGATGATAAGTTTGCATGGGGAAATGGAAAAATGACTTCTGGGTAAGATTGCATAGGGTGAGGTAAATCTTGCTATAAAAGATTCCCCCTAATGTGTGAGGTCAGAGGAGTATTTGCGATGGTCGAAATACATTATAAATAACCTAGAAGTGGAGTGATGGGTAACCAGATGGAAGAACTAGTTGCTCATTACATTCTACAACATAGACTCTGACAACATAGACTCAATGATGAAACCATGCGATACAAGAGGCATCAATGAAACTCTCTATAGGGACTGGAAGAGTAACCAATCAATAGAGAAGACTCCGTAATGAGCTCAGCTTCCTAAGTCCATGCTAATCCAAACATTATGATGAAAAATGGACTTAATAACTTTGTGATCTGTTCAAAGGCACCACAATTGCTACCATTACAATATAATACTCCCTTTCCACTTGTCTTTTTTTTTTCCATAGACAAATAAATACTATGATATAAAGGAGGAAACAAGTGCTGCAAGTAAGAAAAACTAGTTCCAGCAGTGGAGCCCAACTATGCTCAATGCAAGGATATGCATACGGGAGATGGAAACTCGGGGGAATGTTCCCTCCTAAGTATAGGGTGTCAAATTGTTAAGGATATAGACAAAGCTCTACTTGGTTGAGGATGCAAAAACTGTTGAAGCAAATAGTTTATAATGCAAAGCGAGAACCGACTAAAGGCTCAATACTGCAAGCAAGGGCATGAGATGCAATTACAACTTAACGCCAAAAAATGTCATTTTTTATGAATTTTAGTCTACTTGGTGTGAAAAAGGGATAAAATTGTGCCAAATAGACGTCTTTTCAAATCCAATTTACGAGTGTGAAAGAGACAAGTTCACTCGACAATATTTTCACTTTTTGAAAACGATTCTGAAAAGAGATTAATTAAAACTCATGATCTTTCAAGTCCAATTTAACGAGTGTGAAAGGGACAAATCACTCCGAAATATTTTCTCTTTTTGAATGAGTCGGAAAATAGCTTAACTCAGAATCATTTGGGAGCTTCTAGGAGGCAAGTCACCGGGGGGGGAGGCTCCCATGTAGAACTTCTGTGGAATGTCAGTATCTTACGAATAACCAAGATAATCTTGGGAAAAACTAAAGCTCTCCAAGTCGAGGAGGATAAATCACTAGTAGAGGATATCGTCTCCATGATATATCAGATAATATCCCTTACTGGAAAGGACATAGGCAGGGGTATTGGATACCCCACAAGACCATCCCAATCAAAGGGGATATCCTCAAGACTCGGAGGGAGATAACATGGGGAAAGTAAAACTCTCTCTTGTTCAGAAGGTGCAGGATCAGGAATGCTGACGACATGGTTGAAGGATGCATCACCTTCTGTGAGGAGAGTAGGATTGACCAGAGATTGCACTGGTATGACCACTTCTTCAATTCTAGGTTGAAGAAGATGCATGATAAAATCGATAGAGGAAACATCACCCTTGACAATGGGGGTATGGTCCAAAGATGATTACAACGACATTACTACCGTGTCAATCAAAGGAGAAACATGGTGTGGGGAAACCACAAACTCCTCAGAATCTGAAGGGCCCTTAGGTTAGCCCCACACTTCTGGTATCCCAATAGTAGCTAGACATAAATGAGGAAGGTGATATCCTTTGCAAGTCCTGTAAAGGAATTTAGGCTTACGTCTGAGATGTCTAGTCTTCTCGATGCCCCCAACATCGTTCACAATGGTTAGTGACATGCTATCAACGTGATTGGCGTAGGTGAGAGAGTCATCTCCTACATGATGTACATAGAATGGAGATGTGGCATTGATATGACTCGTGGTGACTAAATTGTTGCCCCCATTAAGACTAACAATGGCTGGGTGTGGGTTGTCAACATGACTCGCAAAGGTTGTTGAACCATCTCCAACATGACTGGTAGAGGTCGATGATGGAGATACAATATGACTGGCAGTGACTGGATTAGCGGTGAGTTGTGGAATTTGATACCAAGGTCCAGGGAAAGATTGGATTTGAAACATTGCAGGCCAAGAAGGGTCTTGGATTACCCCCTGTCCCTGTCCAGAAAGGTAGTATCCTCCAACTAACTGATTCGAAGAGGTGTATATGTGCATCATCACTAAAGTATGGGAAGAGACGAAAGTATGATAAGGACTACTAAAGTGAGGATATAAGTTTCCCCCTTGTGAAGGGGTTCTGTGAAGAGGGAAGCCCAAACCGTAAAACTAATTCTCCCCATATGAAACACCCGGGGATACATGAGGACCCATCATGGGAATATTGTTCGAAGGAAATGACATGGAGGACGAAGGATACAAAGAGGGGGTGTAGTAAGTAGAATAAACACATATTTGATTATTGTCTCCTACAAGAGCATAGCTAGGACTGGATCCATAAGAGGGGAGGTTCCAACCTCCCATCGGGAAATCTGGTTGAGGGACATGACTCATATCAAATGAAAACGTAGGCATCGGGGCCATGGTCCCCTAGATCCAATGTTAGGATTCATATAAGTAGACCAGGGAGAGGATTGCAAGGGTGAAGGCATATCAACATGAGAATGACTAGAGACCCAAGGCACAGACTAAGTACCATAGTTCTACATACCATTATGAAAAGCGAAAGGATTCGTCCCCATGAAATGAGTAGGAATCATGGGGTGGGTAGCGGTAAACGAGGGAGACAAATGAACTCCACTATCCATGATAAAAAAAACTAAGTATAGACTCCTAAGGCCAACTAGTAATAAAAAATCACTTCAAAAGTCAAACGACTAATGTGAAAAAAACGGGGTAAAGTGGTTGAAAGTGGCCTCCCTCCCTAAAGAAGGTATGTCTCACCCAAGAGGGGCCCGAGAATCCCTGCTAAATATCGAAGGTACCATAATCGGTTATAAGGGCCCTCATGGGCTTAACAACCAGTCGATCAGATCCCCCTGAAGAGGTAATCCTCCATAAAGGTTGTGTGATGTCTGACCCTTATCCGACCTAGGGTACCTATAGAATAACCCCTGCAAGTAACCTATGTGGAACCTAAGTCAAGCAACTAATAAACCATTGTATAATTGATGCACAAAATAACAGTCGTAAGTCAGGTACACCGTATGACAAGGGTAGCAAAGCCCAAAACCTTGAAAGAACTGCCTCTCACGGAGGTAAAGGCACTTGAAATATCCCCAAATATGAATAGATCCCCATAAATATATCTGACACTAATAAGGTATCAGGGGAATATCCTTTCAACCAACCTCGAGCAACCTCGTGATTAAATCCGGTGTGAGCGGAGCCTCTTGATATTACCAGTTATACAATGGATTTCTCCACTCCCTTTCTTAGACACATATGTTGATTTAATTGCCTTGGAGAATTTTACTCACAAAATCCTATTCCAAGGCACTAAATCCTAATCTAGTTCATGCACCCTAGAAAATAAAATCATGACTAATAAATTTTAAATTATATCGTTAATTTTAGTGGCTGTGATTACTCAAAAATGTATGGTAGTGAAACTCATGATGTTATGACTTTGCAAGAAAAGTAAATATGAAAATAATGCAAAGTCCTAACTTTAAATATCAATGAATGATATGCTTCCAATAACAAATGCAATTTTCAATTTCAACTCTACAATTCTGAAGTAAAAATGCAATCTTTCATTACATGCACTAAGCTAATCACAAGGACTCAAAAGACCAAAATGCCAAGAAATGAAAAATGCCTTTTTTTTGTATTTTCAATATAATAAAAATGAAAATGCATGGACTGAAAAACAACTTGATATATAAATTATACTATGTATAGAAAGAGATAACTCAAGCAGGATACCAAGCAAAAAAATACCCAACCCAACATACAAGGACAATCAAAGTGAAAAGATGATGAGAAAGACTATGCCCAAAAATTGAACCAAAGATAGGTTTCCTGTCATCCCAAAAACACTTAACAACCACTACAAAGACCTAAGAAGGCTCAACAAACATCAAATCCCACCCAACAACCACCAGACCCAACAAACATGCAAGGAAAGATGATGTATGCCACTGTTTAGGCAAACAAAGCGTATATATGCAGCTTGTAGAGGGACAACCTGCGTATGTATGTGTCTGTCAAGGAAAAAAACATGTATATGTTTTAAAAAACAAGACCATGCAAGGGAGAAGGCTGAAAACTTAGACCCAGAGTGAACAAAGGTTGTCAAGCAATGATACGACAAGAAACACAATAGGAACGAGAGTAATCTAAGGAGAAAAGTACTCCAAACCCTAAGAAAGAAGATTCAATCCCCAATATGGTTGCTAATTCTATTATGAGGAAAATCACTAAATGGCTAGGGTAAACCACAACAGACATAAATAACTATAGAAATAAACTTTCTTCTCAAGTATGCTATATAAACCAATATGCTAGGAAGACAAGATAAAGGCCTACCTCATCTAGACGTTCGATGATGCCCACTATTGAGCACTTAACCCAAAGCAATATACATGCAACTAGTCCTCAACAACTAAGAAAAGCGAGCATATGGTGATATTATATAATGTTAGCACAATAAATAGCACAATCCATTAATAAACACGACAAATACACCCATTGAATAATAATTTAAATATTTGCAAGCTATCAATTGGATAGGAAAAAAGTATTTCTATTAATATATGATCAACAGAAGTGAAAATGTTACAGACTTCCGTGTCTGCACGGTTCAAAACCAAGAAACTAAGTTCCTTCCATCTGGGCCTCCACCACTTCAATCCTCCACCAAAGGAAAGCTCATAAGAGAGAAACAATGAGGTTCTCACTCAATAAGGGAAGTGCTTGGGGGCTGAACACCGTGTTCAGACTTAAAGGACAAAGGGATGCAGTTTCAATATCAAGTAAATAATTCCTCCAGAGTAACTTTGCTCTCAAAGTTGAATTCTTTCTCTCCTTTCCATGGCTCAGAATTGGCCCATTTATAACCTTCAAAATGGAACTGAAGGGCTGAGTCGGGACGTTTCCAATATATGGAAGGCCAATGATCATAGATCTCTTGTCATGACATGGAAACCTGAAATTAATTTTCATTTTTTGGCACAAATATCGATGTACGCAGGTTGTACTGGAGAAGCCTGCATATACCCATGTTGTATAGTAGGCACGATGTGTACATGTGGAAAAATATTTATTTTTAGCTATGGATTTTACAAACAGGGATGATAAGTCTGCATGGGGAAATGGAAAAAGGACTTCTGGGAAAGATTGCATAGGGTGAGGCAAATGTTGCTATAACAGATCCCCCCTAATGTGTGAGGTCAAAGGAGTATCTTAGATGGCCGAAATACATTATAAACAACCCAGAAGTGGAGTGATGGGGAACTAGTTGGAAGAACTAGTTGCTCATTACATTCTTCACCGACTTTGCATACATGGATGACAATATAATTACATTGCAGATCCATGTGAAAATATACCAAACAAGTGTCCATGGCCATGGATAGGAAAATACAAATGTGGTTACATGCCAATAGTTGTCATAGTCATGAAAAAGGCCCAGTAGAACTAGTCTCAAAACCAATCTCAAGATATCTGTATACAATGGAGCACAATATGATCTCCCATGATCACTGAAGTCATACAGGTACTGGTCCAATTTAAAGGAAGAAGCAACTTAGGAAAGCTGTGACCACATAGTGATGTCTTCAAGTCTTCTACACAATCCGCTAAGGGTGCAAGTATGCATCATGTGAATAGAGGAGTTGAGGTCGAACACAATGAGAAATAGTTTGATTACTGGTCATTGACGTATACTGTTAACAGATGCGAGACAACCTACCGATAATGAAAGTAGGTATCAAGGAGGCAAGTACATTCTTACAAGTGTGAATAAAGGATTCGGTGTCGAACACCTGAAAAATCCATCGATCATGAGACATTTTTGTATTCCCAACTATCAATGGAGAGAGAGCCTGCAACTAATGATTGTAAGCCTTAAGGTACTCATAAGAATCTAGGTCCCATTTCCAAAATAAATGAGTTGAAGTCGATGGAAGGAGACCCACTAAAAGGAGAGCATTAGGGAATCTCTCATCATTCAACACGAGGTGCAAAGCAGGAGCTTCATTATTTGGTGTAAATCAGATGAAGAACATGTTAACGAACCAATGATCCTGTGCGTCTTTCACGCGTTCCAAGTGAAAGTGGTACACAAAAAAGACCCTATGAATAGTAGCCAATGATGAAAACTGTTGACAAAGGTAAGGAAACCACCAATAAGGCTAATGGCATCCAATACACTACACGAATACCAATGTGTGAATAGATGTCTTGCTGTCGAACACAAGGGAAACCATCCAGTCAACAACCAATGATGAAATGTCGACTGCTGGGTTCAAGGTTACCTACCAATAATGAAAGTAGGGCCAGAGTGCACGATAGGACTACAGTATCATGTGATTATGATACAAACTACAGGTATGGCTGACATGAAAAGTTAATAGTTCTAAGGAGTGGCCGACATAGGTTCATAGACTTCCTTTGAACAAGAGTAGGAGACATATGGAAGACTCCGACAACATAGAATCAATGCTGAAACCATGCGATGCAGGAGACATCAATGAAACTCTCTATAGGGACTGGAAGAGTAACCAGTCGGTAGAGAAGACTCTGTAACGATCTCAGCTTCCTAAGCCATGCTAATCACAAAATTATGATGACAAATGGACTTAATAACTTTGTTCTCTGTTCAAAGGCGACACGACTGCTGCCAATACAAGATAATACTCCTTTCCCACCCATCTTTTTTTGTTTTTTCATAGACAAATGAATGCTATGATACAGAGGAGGAAACACTTGTTGCAAGTAAGAAAAACTAGTTCCAGCAGTGGAACGTGCCTATGCTCAATGCAAGGAGATGCATGTGGGAGATGGAAACTTGGGGGAATGTTCCCTCCTAGGTATAGGGTGTTAAATTGCGAAGGATATAAACAAGGATCTGCTTGGTTGAGGATGCAAAAAATACTGAGGAAAATGATTTATAAGGCAAAGTGAGAACAAACTAAAGGCTCAATACTGCAAGCAAGGGCATGAGATGCAATCACAACTTAACGCCACAAAATGTCATTTTTTAGGACTTTTAGTATACTTGGTGTGAAAAAAGGATAAACTTGTGCCAAATAGACATCCTTTCAAGTCCAATTTACGAGTGTGAAAGAGACAAGTTCACTCGACAATCTTTTCACTTTTTGAAAATGAGTCTGAAAAAATCTTAAATAAGACTCACGATATTTCAAGTCCAATTTAACGAGTGTGAAAGGGACAAATCACTCGACAATATTTTCACTTTTTGAACGAGTCGGAAAAGATCTTAACTTGGACTTGTTTGGGAGCTTTTAGGCGAGAAGGCATG